>MINK01175253.1:0-11724 GCA_001735545.1 Phormia regina
TATATAATACTTTATACTTCTTTTAACAAACAATGGAATAAATTAAGTTTAAGCGAAATACCCACAAAAATTGTGTTAAGAAGTGTCTTTGTTTACTATTTCTTACACACAGAGAGTAATTTGTTATTGTAAATCACAAAAACAAAATCGCTCTCTGAGTGTTGCTGAATGGACATAATGGTAAACAAATATCCCAATTTGTATAAAATTTGTAAGTATTTCACTTTAATTTACTTTATTTTATTGTTTATTAATAAAAGTATAAAGTGTTATATATCATTGAAAAGCTTATAAAAATATGAGTATTTTTATGCTAAATTCATAAAATTTTTTCTCATATAAAAAGATTTGTATATGATTGAATTTACGTTTTGAAAAATTCTTATAAAATTCAAACAACTTCGAAAATTTAAAAAACCAAAAAAACTGTTTCGATATAACAGGAGATTATAGGATATTATTTTGGTCCTATTGTTTTCAATATTTATGTGTAAAAAATATAAATTTTTGAATTTTTTGTCGCAAATAGCATAATTTTGCACTTTTTTGGACCTGTTCCTAAATTTTTGTTAAGTCATTAAATGCTTGCCCCAAAGCGCTTCCTTGCGATATCAAATCTTAAAATGCTTTCTTTGCAGAAATTTGAAAAAATCCGAAAAACTCATAAAAGGAACTAATTTTATTTAGATCTAGCTCATGAAAGGATAATGTCAGAATTAAAATATTAAGAAATGATGTATATTTTCGTTGCAACATCGACACTTTTATTTTGCCGCCACCCTAATGTATATATGTATATGTTTATAAAATGTTATATTGTAAACTAAAGCTTATTATATTTTAAAAATTTACACATTATTAATTTGCACACATACGTTCTTGAAAACACTTACGCACACATATACATAAGAGTTTTATACTTAGTATGTGTAAAATACTTATAACAAAGTTTCCAAATCTAAGCATATTTTTTGTATGTATTTTATTTTGTTTCCTTTATATACATACATATGTATATAAACACATATACATACGTGCTTAATCATGTTATACCCTTGTTGGCTTTATATTTTTTTTCTTCTTTATTTTTATTCATTTTTTTTTGCTATAAAATTTATAAAAATTAAACAAAATCTTGTGTGTTTTTATCTTTTTAGTTTTTTCTCTTGGTTTATATACCTTAATGTAATTTTTGCTGATAACAAAAAAAAAAGTACACACACACATACAAATTTTATGAATTAACAGAAAATTTGAGAGAAAAACAGCAACAGTCTGCTACTTAGTACTAAACAAACACATACGTTTATATTTTGTATATAAAACTACTCATCATTTTTTAACACTATTAAGTGTGTATATGTATATTCCTTTTACTATACCTTATATTTACCTATATTTGTATATGTATTATATATGTAATTTTCAACATATGTGTTATCTATGTACTCAGCAAGCATAAAGTTAAATATTTAAAATATTTTCGATTTTTATCTCGTTAAAAATTTTTTAAAAATGCTTTTAAATTGTTGAATAATAGATTTCAAATTAATATTTTAAAGTTATTGTTAAAATTTGATTATATTACTTGTATGTTTGCTGGGAAATTTGTTTGAATATATGTAAACAATCATTAAAGAAATTGATTAAACTTGCAATTAAAAAGTTTATACAATGCACAGTGGCATAAATAAATTAAAATTTAAATTTTATTTTTTTATTAATTTATTAATATTTAAAAATATAAAATAAATATACATCGGAATATTTTATTACAATTTCAGAAGGCATAAAATGTCTCAAAATTTATTGAATTTTGAAATAAACATTTTATTAACAAAATTGGGCATTAAATAAAATAACAACTCAGCAAAAATAAACAGAAGTAATTTTTAAGGAAGTTTATTTTCACTACTTCCAAATTATGAATAGTTATATATTTTCGGGATCTTAAAAAAGTAATAAAAACAATATCCATAGATGTAATTAAGAATTTATTCAGAAGATATTTTTTCAAATATTTATTACGAAAAATTAATTTATAAAAATTTATTAGTTTATATATTTTCCCACAGCAATAAAAAGGAAAATCCAAAGAATCTGTTTTTCATAACATCATGGACATGATATCATATTCATTGAATAGGTATCAAAAATTTTAAAAAAAGGTTAAAAATTTGTTTTCTTTTATATTTTTTAAATAAAAATTTAAAATGGAATTACTTCGGGTAAATTAGTGTGATTTTCTTCAAGTCTTTGTCAGTTATATTTCGTGTAAATAATTTGTTTAAAAAATTGTTCTAAAATACACTAATTTTAAATTTTAATGAAATGCAACTTAAAATATTGAAGGATGTTTGTTCTGAAAATTGTCTAGAAAATAGAACAATTGTCTTCCTTTATACTGTGAAAAATCACTGACGTAAATAGCTCGATTTAAGAAAATATTTTTTTTTTCCAAAAACTCCAGTAGCTCTCATATAAAAACCAACTTTAGTGCAGCCATTTTTCTTTACTTTACTAAACATTCGACAGTGGAGTGAAACCAAACATATTTGGAAATAAATCTGTTAGATGGATTTATATTTAGAGAAGAATATCTTTTTAAATTTTAAAGATGAATTCAACGCACATATCAGGAACGAGAGAATTGCAGAGTGCCAATGATATACAAAATGTTTAACTACTAACAAGTTGTCTCAACTTGAGGGTTGTTCCAATTGCTTTGAAGAAACAGGGGTTCTAAACGGAACTGGGATATTTTATTGAAAAAAAAAATTGCACATCCTTATTATATGTTACCCCCCAGCAAAAAAACGTGGAAGTTCTTCAAAAAGAGAACATTTTCACAACTTCAAACAAAGTGCATATTCTTACAACGTTTTTGGAAGTTCTTAAATTACTTCCAAATAAAAGGGAAAAATTAAATGAATTTTAGCGAAAAATATTGTACTATTTTCTTAATAAATTTCTAAACAAATATATAAATTTTATAAATTTTGAAGCATTTTATTAGCTATTTTATAAATTAGGCAAAAGGTAGAGTTTTTATTGAAAAAATTATATAATGAAAAGAAGTAATAAAAGAATAACATCTTACCAATGAACAACACATGTACTGGTAAAAAAGAACCTGTCTGCCACTCTTTTCACCACTAAGTACTTTCCTTTCCAATGACAACACAATGTTAAAATCATAGCTTTTTCAGTTCTTTTTTTGCTGGGCCCTTTTAAAAATTCTTTCACTTTAAAAAAATATTGGACTGCAATCAATTTTGACTCATTTTTGTGTTATTTTTTATACTGTTTACCACAGGTGCAAAGAGTATATATAATTTTGTCATTCAATTTCTAATTTCCACAATATTCATCTAAGAACGCAGAAAATATAAATAATCTGGATCCATCTGTCCGTCTGTCTGTTGAAATCAGTTTTTAGAAAGCTCCAGTAAACAAGTTTGCAATTGTAAATTGCCTTGTTGTTTCTGTTTGGAGGTACCAAAGTAGAGTTTGTGGATTATAATTAAACACCAGCAGAATGGAATACGTATTTCCTGTGCCGCTACACACTTCATCAGCATTCGTGGTGTCTTGTCCATTAGGATTTCGTTGAAATTGAGGGACTCAGTTGGCAAGTTGAACCCAACGTCGTAAACGCTGTTAAAGATATGGGTACATAGTGTCGTAATCCGACATCCGGTTCGAAGGACCACAAACAAGTTTGCAATAGTAAATTGCCTTGTTGTCTCCGTTTGGCGGTACCAAAGCAGAGTTTGTGGTATCTTATTATCGGATATATTAATTTTTATATATCAAATTGTAGGAAATATTCCATAGAAAAATGCTAATCAAAATATGGAAATCTTCATTTTCACTTTCCACCCCAAAGTATAAACAGACGGACGGACACAACAATTCTGTCAAAAACGTATGTATAATTCCAAAAATATATGTTTTATTTAGTAATGTTAAAATCGCATTTCCTCAGAATTAATTAAATAGACAAAAGGATTGACAGATGGATGGACATAACCATTTTGTTAAAATTATAATTCACATGTTATAATAATGAATAACTCATTATTACAACATATGATGCCATTAGAGGTAACAACTTACTATACATTTTTACTGGTAGGCATTTCAGAAAGTCATTACTTAGATACTTTTGTAACAACTAATTACTTTGAAGCTATTCTATAACTCATTACTTTCCAATGTATTGCAGAATACTTATTAGCCAAATGAATAGTAATATTATAGGGTAAGTTTAATTTTCGATTTAAAGTATTTAAGTAAGTATATAAAATCAATGTATAGACGGAAGGATGGATCTTGTTATTCTGCTATTATAATTCTAAAAATTTATTTTTTTACTTACAAATAAACATAAAAATAAAACGAGATCATTAAAATTCTTATATCATCATTCCCTGAATTAAGTACCAATTTTTGATTCCTTTACGGTAAAGTCAAACGGGATATCAAATAACATCTAGTCATCTTTTAATATAGACTTGATGGTAGGTATATAAATTTGTCCGAGCCGTTTCCAAGTTCACAAATTTATTCCAAAATCTGTTAAATTAATGAATCAGTTAAAATATTTACCAGATACTTATAACAAAATATAATAATATGCAGTTGAAAAATATAAGCCCGGGTTTACAACAGAGCAATTATTCTTGCCGCAATTCTGAGTTTATTAAAGAGAGAGAGGAGAAAAGAATAGTAAACTTTTACATTCTTTATACCTCTCTCGTCTACAAAGTTAGAATTGCGGCAAGAAAAATTGCTGTGTGTGAACCCCGACTAATAAAATAATATTTACTTTTTAGTTGAATGAAAAACAAATTGTTCTTTAATATAAAAGAACTCAGTCTTATTTACATGAAACGCCCACAATGTCATCATCATCGATACAAATAGACATGCATTTTTATAGAAAAATATACAAATATTACAGATATATATGTAAGACATAAATATATGCATATCACCAAAAAAATAGCTGCAAAAATGCACAATATTTACATTTAAATAATATTTATTTAGTAAGTAAATATTTCAACATTTTTAAAACTTTCAAAACTTCAGATTTAACCTCTTATGTTATATATTTTTTAGGATTTCCTCATATATTTATAAAACACGTTGCAAGTATATTAAAAGCTTGCATATTTATTATTTAGTACACATTTTGCCTGTTTAGCAAAACCATATGGACATATTTTAAATATACAACTTGTACTCTTATGTATATTTTTATAGTTATCGTTGTTAACTGATTTCCCAGTTACCGTGATCTGTTATAATTTATAGTAAAAAACAAGCTGTTGTAGATAACAAAAAGAATGAAAAAACTCTGTACATTTTTCTAAAAAAAGTGAAAAAAATATGAAATAATAACGACAACAATGTTTGCTTTTACTGCTAAATATGTGTATGTGTATAGGTATATTTTACATTTGTAGCAGTAATTTAAAACCGCAAACATATACATTAACATATGATTCCAACATAAACATATAAATAGGAAAAATTCATATACCAGGATACCACCAAGTGGGAGAATATAAAATAAATATTATCATTATTATATAAATGTAGTCAAACAATTACATATACTGTGTGTATAAATTCGAGTTTTTATATACTTTTTATATACTTATTCAGAGAGTAGGTAACACTATATACCTCAAAACATACGATAACTAATTCACAATGGGTTAAAAGAAAAAACAAGTATGATATTTGATTTTTTCTCTGTTTAAGAAACAGTACGAACTATTTAATATCCATCAGAAGAACTGTAAGGAGTATATGTATATAAGCTTGTCCAGACATTTGTAATTTCTATAAAATTTTTCTAAGACCCCAAAAAATTTATAAATATATTAAAAATTCTTATTGTGAGGGAACTTAATATAACAATGTTCGTCTATCCGTCTGTTGAAATCAGTTTTTAAACAGCCATAGTTATCAGATTTTTATGTTTTATATATCAAATTAAAGGGTATACTTCTTAATATGACGCTATTAAAAATTAGCCAAAACAGTCCATTACTGACCGAGATATCTCCCAAACGATAAAGAGCCCTACTAAAACGAATTTGTTTTAAACATTTCTAAGTCCCTTACTACATTTTATTAGGTTATCTTTAAAACGACGAACAGCAGACTATTTCAGTTATGTATTGTTGACATACTAGTACCTCAAAAGCTGTCCAGGCCCGTGCCGGAACTAGACCGGCGAAACCCCTGCTTCGGGGACTGCTTATCCGAAACTAACTTGGACAGCAGCAACCCCAGCCCCTAATGTAACCAAAGGAGCTGCGAACAAGTCTTCGGGCTCCCAAGTCTTATCTTCCCCCGCCAGAGAAGGAAATGCGAACCGGAGCTGAGCCTCCTCCCAACAGGGCAAAAACCCATACCAAAGCCACATTATACCTGCCAGAAGTGCCTTCTAAAGACGGCGTGCCGCCGAACACTATTTAAATTGTTTAGATAAAAAGCCTGGCGAATCCCTAACCGCAGAGGAAATTTTTTCTTTAAATTGGACTAAATTAAAAGACGAGCCTAACCGGTAACGTTCTGAGGACGGGCAAAGCCAACAGACCAGGGCCAAATGTCTAGAGTGCGACAACCTGATGGACAAATCGTATAGTGAAGTGGCAAAACGAGCCGTCAAAGGCAGGAGCCATCCAGACTGAGCTATATCTCATGCGAACTATCATTTAGTGCAGAGCAAGCTGATATTTTCTAGAAAGTTCTGAAAGACCACCCGGTTCCTCCCCTCAGGATAATGAAATCATTATCTTTTCTTGATGTAATTAGAAAAAAGACATTTCTAAAATTTTTGTAATTTCCCCTTTATATATTTCTTGAGGTATGGATACAGCATATACTGCTGAGAAAATTACAAAAAATGTTCAGAATGTTATAGGAAAAATATATCGAAGTCTATATTCGAATCTTATTATCTTACCAAATTTTCATTTTATGGATTAAAGATTTATTTTAATTTTCCATAACATATTTTAGGATTTTCCAAATTTTATTTTCGGAAGAATCGAATTTCATAGCATAACAGAGACTTCGAAGCCCGGCTTTGAAAACCAGTTTTTAAGCAAAACTACGTCATTTATAAACCTATCTGAACTTCCGACTGTTTGATAAATATTCTATATGTTAGTTATCGTTGGGCTTCATAAACGTCATTTCAACCGACATATTTCTTAAAAGGATCCAGAAAATATGTACTTTTTTTTGCTCTGCGAAGAAAATTGTAGAAATTACAAACTTATATCTGTTGTAACTCCGTTATAAAAACTATAATATTTTCAAAAAAAATCCTATTATATTTTTCTTTTTTTGGTTTTCATTTCATCTTACCAAAGAAAAATGTACCATAGTGCATACAAATATATAATACACTCACTGTTTCAAACTCTATAAAAATGTTAAACTTATTTCAATGTCTCTTAACCTAAAATTTTAGTTACGTATTGCTGCTTCTTTCTTTCCAAAAAAAAAAATCCAGAAGAACAAACTGTGATATTTTTCACCTTTTCTAATATTTCAGTCTGTATAGTAACAAAAAATGCATATATGAGATCTGCGAACCCAGCAGTCATTATATAGTATTATAAAAAATAATTTGTTAAGTTATACTGTGTCCTTTCATCATGTCCTTAAAAATACAAAACATCAAACAGTTTAAATCTTTTTGCAGACAAATGATAATTTTTTAGCTAAAAAAAAATTGATTTGTAAATCGTTAAAGCTCTAAATTTTATACGATAACAATTACTAGAACTGTGAGGTATTATTTCACACACTTACACACATAAAATTTAACATATTTTCATACACATGAAGATACATAAATTTATTATCATCTCTGTTCTAAATTCCACGAAATATGGAAACTATTTTGTACCGAAATGATATTAACTTTCCGCTTCTCTACCTCCTCCACCCCCAACCTTCTTTTTCAAGTTTGAAGATTTTGTTAGCTACAAAATGTTTCATATCGAAAAAAATTTTGGCAAGAAACATATAGGAATATGAGTGCATGTATCCATATGTGTTTATATATGTGACTCTCTATTATGCGCATTTCATAGTATCAGGGTATAGAGTTTATGAATTTGTAGTTCTTTTTTTGTCTAGTATCAGTCAAATATTGTATATGGTATCGTTCTTTTCTTTTTGTTGGTTTAGTAAATGATAAAGCAATTTATATTCGTTGTTATATATATTTGGTGTAGGTGTATACTTAGTTACTATCGAAATTGTTTTCTTTCATTTTTCTTTTTTTTTTCTTATATCTTGGGGGTTAAGTGTTTTCTTTTCTAAAGTGTTTGAATAGAAAATATATATAGAAGAGAATAGCTATGGAATAGTAAGAATAATATTGTTACTAGTTATATTCCTTATTCATTCCGTCTGATTAATAATTTGAATCCAAATTTTTATCTTGAAAAACCTCAAAAGTTTTAAACCATTTATTTTTTGTATATAGCATTTCCTCTGGACATTATTGTACAGCATCGATATTCGATATCTGATTGTAATAGGCAGATCAGTTCGTATACAGGGGACTGATTATCTAATACCAACAATGAGTTTTGACAGAACATTCGATGACAGAATCCCATCCAGAGAAGAATGGGCAACAAATTCCTTTCTTTAAGGAATATGTAATCTCAGTATTCATTGATGTAAGACAGATACTGGCACTGGCTCGACATTTCGATGTCTCTCAGATTAGATTCAAGCCGTAGTTTTTGCCCTCAACGTGACAGCAAAGCGAATTCAGTCATTTAATCATCTAAGAAATTTTCGAATGGAGCTGATATTGGTTCTGGGCTATACAGGTATATGAGGTAACTAAATGGCGGTGAATGCACAGACGATGCATTGTCTTAGGACGAGGCACTCGCTTGCGAGGACTTTCTAATCACCTTCGTTGCTGCATCCAATATTCTTGATGAATTGGCGGTAGATGATATGGAAACAGATCATCTACCACTTGTAGAATATCAAGAACTCTCAGGCCATTCCGGTCCCGGAACAGAACTAGAGCATTAGTATCTCTAGATAAATCATCTAGATAAATCATCGATAAGGGTTCTAGTAGATATAATCACAGGGCATATACCGAAACATATGGGTTACCCAGGAAATAGTTTTTGTAGAAGTTGTTTAAATGAGGAAGAAGAGAAAGCCGTACAATACTTGTACGGATTTCTGAATGTCCAGCAATGAAAGGTCGTAGACTGTCACACTTCCTTAAACAACTCTTTCATGATCTGGACTGTGTGAGTGACATGCCACTTTCAAACCTGATTGGGTTTTTCAGGAGTACGGGTTGGTTTCAAGATGGACCAACGTTAAGTTAGTTTTTTGTTTATGGAAATGGAGAGGACCTTCCTTCACATATAAGGCATCACAATGGTCCTAATGGCCTCTGAGTGCACTCGAAATAACTGGCGACCTTTAAGCTAACCTAATAAGTATAAAAGTTCTTTCATCTCTAGCATCTCTTAAACTAAAGGAGATAACCTACACATATAACCATATTTTATGTACATATTTACAAGGACTATATATATATGTAATTTTTTACATTCAAGTCTTTAACAAATTTTAGGTGAATTTTTAAAAACATTACATCCTTGAGGTGACCAACTTTGGAGATCAATCCTCTACTTCTGTAATCCGCTAGGAGGGTATACTTCTCCAAGTTAACTCGAAAATATCTCAGCTTTAATCATGAGATACCTCTAACAGTTCACAAGTTATAGAATTATTTTCCAAAAAAATCGTTTCGAGATCTCTGCGTATAGAAAAATGAGTATTTTTACTAAAATGTAAATAACATCATGATTTATGCATTAATTTTAAAGATACAGACATCATTTTATTCGCGATATTACCAGCTGTGAGATTAATGTAATATACTGATTTATTAATTATTTTTTAATTGATTTTTAATTAAAAATTAACACAATTTTTAATTTAACTTGAAAATAGTTTTCGAACATATTTCGAAATATCTTCGAAAATATCGAGCAGGTAAAAAAAATATATTCGAATAATTTGAAGCTAATTTAACTCCGCAAATTTTATTGTGCTACTTGTCGTACTCGTACATAGCGTTCTCAAGTTCATAGTGAAATATACTCGAGTAATCGGCAAATTATGAGACATTTCCATAAAAAATCTCTACCTGAATGTAAAATCTGAAAGATTCTTCTTAAGAATGTCGAGGAAAAGTATTTTTTAGATAAATAATCCAACATTTTAATCAATATCCAAAAAATCGTTTTAACCAAAATAAATTCTTTATATTCTTCTTTTCAAAATAAACTTTAAAACCATCAGATAACTGATGTCAGTTTTACGAATTCAAATTTTTTATAAACTTCTCATATGTGTAAACCCCATACATATTAAGCAATGCAAAACACTAACTTTATAAAAAAAAATCGACAAAAATATGTAACAGGATGTTACAGAAAAACTGAAAAGGATGAAAAAATAATAAAAAAAAAACTAAACTAAAACTATGTAATGGAACGTAAGTAAAGAAATTCAGCAGAAAAATAATATAAACAGAATATGAACACAAAACAAGTGATGCTAAACTCTAAATCCTATTAAAGGTAAAACTTAAGCTTGAAAATAACAGCTAACGATTTCTTTACGTTATGAGATTTATTCTATTTATCCTTGTTTTTTTATTTCAATCTGCCTTTATTCATTTCCTTTTTAGACTTAGAAGAATTTTATAAAATTATTTAGATAGCAAAGGAGAGCATAAAGAAAATTTCATTCATGTCTAAGAAGAAAACTAAAAACGGAAAATGCATAAAAAAGTGTGTTAAGAAAATGCAGAAAATATTTATTAGTTATAAAGAAAAAGAAAATCTTGAATAGATAATTGAAATGAGAATAACAAGAATTTAAAGAAGATTAAATTAAGAATATAGGTAAATTTTAATTAAAGTATATTAAATGCATTTAAAAAAATCTTTTAAAAGTTGCATTTTATTATTTAATTGATCTCTTAAATTGGTCACCCCGATTATGTAATTTTTAGAAAATTTTCAAAAAATTCACTTATAAATCTTTGCAAAAAACATGCTTATATATAGGTTTTATCCTTTAGTTTAAGAGATCTTTGGGTGAATGCAAAATTTTACCTCAGTTTTGGATTCGTATTTTTTAAGGTCTTTTGTGGTTTGACTTGAGTCTTAATTTTTTCCAAAAGGACACGCCAAAAAGAAAACTTTCCCACTTAGAAATCTACATTATAATGGACAGTGGGAGAGAATAATTTTTTTGGAAATAACTTCTGTTCGGCTAGTTGAATGTTCATAAAATTAGGTACAGGCATAGCAGACGAGTGTACAATATTAAGTTTGTATCTCTGATACTGAAGAGAATCCTCAGGGACGGAACTGAAGGGGCTCAAATTTGGTTACCTCTAGCATATTTTTTTTTTTTTTTTTGCTTACAATTCACAGTGTGGCAGAATTGTTAGAAATAAATTTGTAACTTCAGTTCGGCTGGTTAGATGTGCATAAAAGTTGGTAATGGCATAGCAGAGGAGTGTGCAATATTATGTTTGGAAGAGGGACTGAACAGACCCCTCATTTTTTTTTTCTTCTAAAAGTATTTTTGTAGATCATTATTTAAATTTCATAATGTTAA
>MINK01175255.1:0-12059 GCA_001735545.1 Phormia regina
CTGCAAAAAACGGTAAACCGTTAAAGTAAAAGTAAAATAAAGTAAAATTTTTATATAAAACTACATTTCTTAAAAAAAAGGTCAATAAATATTATAATATTCTAGTTAAAATTTAATAAATACAAATAAATAAATATAAATTTTGTAAGAAGAATAGTCTACCATGAAATTTTGCATAAGCATAGACAAGATATTTGTTAACACTGTAGAACTTTTTAAGAATTTTAAAAATATAGTTTCAGAGACCTTTAATATCTTGAACTAAATTAAACGAATAAATATAATTTTATATAGTACAACTTTGTCAGTTTTTACATATTTTTGAATCGGAAAGAAACATGAATCTAAAACTCTTATGGTCAATACTTGTATTAAATTTCCTTGAAATCAGAGATCCGTTTTGACATGGAAATAATTTAAAAATATAATAAACCATCATATGAACGAATAGTTACCACAAAGTCCCTTAATGGATTTTCATTAACTTAGAACAATGTTCTAAATTAAAAATTTTTGAAAATTCTAAGTATCAAAAAGGTACCACAACATTCACTTAGAACCACGTATCCTTAATTTCATGTTTCTAGGTTCATAATTATAGAAAATTCCAAAAGTACCATAAGAAGAACAAAAAATTACTACAAAAACCTCTCTTATGGACTATTATTCATTTAAGACCACATATCTTTAATTTCATATTTTTGAGTTAAATATTATAGAAAATTCAAAAAGTACCAATAGAAGAACAAAAAAGTACCACAAAGGATCTCTCATCCAGATTCTTATTCACTTAGCACCCCTAGTTAATAATTTCACATTTCTAGGTTAAATATTATACAAAATTCAAAAAGTAACATTGAATTAAAAAAAAGTACCGCAAAGTCCGCTCTTACGAATTCTAATTAAACAAGGACCACATACCCAAATTTCATTAGTCTAGGTTCATAGTTATAGAAAATTCAAAAAGTACCATTAGAAGAACTAGAAAATACCACAAAGTCCTCTCTTGTAAGATAATTTCAACACCAGACCATACGTATTTAACCTCATGCAAAATAGAATAGAATTAAATGTAATTTTCCGTCTTTACCCATTTTTTTGTAACTTTTTTTTCAAATCGAAGTATCAAAAATTGTATTCCAATAAATTTCTAAATTCTATGGTTCAATAAATATAAAAATAAAATTCTTTATGAAAAAAGTACTAAAAATGGGTATACACCTTAAATTTCTAAAAAGTACCAAATTTGTATTTCTCACTTTTTAATATGTTATAAATACGACATAAATTTTGTTTGTATGTTGATTGGTTTCAAAGATACAGAAAAAAGGACCGAAATACAGTTTTAACTCGTTTTCTCCCTAAAATGGCAGATTTTCAAAAAAGTATCAAATAACTGTTCAATTATTTTTTAAATGAACAACGATAACTATTCAACCATTTTTGTATCATCATTAGTTTGCGAGTTATAAGTTTACCGATTTTACCCTTTTTTACACCCTTAACATTCGAATTTTCAATGTTCCGATCTATATGGAGGAGAACCTACCTACGTTCCAAATTTCGTCGGAATGATGTATCAGTCAGTCAGAAACCATGGCTTAATATGGACACCTGTCTCAATTGAACCGTTCTGTAGGTGAAACATTTTTAATACGAAAAAATTAGATAAAAAGAATTTAATTAAATATTAAAATATTTCGGATATTACAAGAAATAAAACAAGTTTTATTCAATATAATTATTATTAATTCATTTGTTGAGCCAAATTTCACTAAAATATTCATATTACTAGGGTATTTGTGAGTCTTAAAACTCTATTACGGGAGTGAAATAATGGGCCGATCTTGAAAAAATTAAAATTAAACATATTTATAATTATTTCTATTTATAAACATACGTATTATCTCTAAAAAACACAAGTTTTATTTATTTAATTTATTTATTCATTTATGATTCATTTTTTTATTAATTTATTTTTTTTTTACTCAACAGGGGAACAAACTCAGTTTGATGATAATTCCAAAGTTCAGGGAAAATCAAAACCAATATTTGTTTACTGTGATGAAATCGGAAATCATTTAAATTGTATGCTCTTTTGTAAGAGTATGGGACACACATCAGGCCATTGTGGTGGCGATTTTATTTGTAACTGTTTTTAAATTGTAATGAACTTAGCTGAACCCAAACAAATGAAATCTGAATCGATTTCATCATAAGCGTGCAATGAGATAATTTAATAAAAATACTTCTTTTTCTTCATATTATTATTAGTATTTTATGTACATAAGTATGTATTTAATTATGTTGTTTTTGATTTAATTTTTTTTGTTACTTATATGTTATATTTATGATTAATTTTAAATAAATTATTTTTAATACTATTTACTAATAAGTACATATCAAAGTATACATAATATACATATATATTATGTAAAAAACAAAAATATAAATAAATATTCATGTATTTTAATAAAAAATATTTAAGAAAAAATTATCAGTTAAATAATCTAAGAACAAAAATAGTACTTTTAATAGATTTCATTTTAAATAATGTTGTGTCATATTTTAATAGAAACTAATTATATGGCATTATTAGTAGAAGCAAATTTAACCCAAATTTTTTGTCATAAAACTCTTGTTTAGAACTTAGATACACACACGTTTTACAAAATAAATATGTTTGATGAGCAAATTATGTTATTTAAATACAAATAATATATCGTAAAGTATTTAGCAAATTTAAAATTCCTTAATATAATCCATAAAAAATATGATACGCGCTATTCTTTTGTACAATTATGTTTCTACGCTGCTTGAATAACGTATGCAAAAATATTAGGATGTTTTTTATTGTTGCAGTTAAATCCTCTACTAGTTATACATAAAATCACCAAAGCATTTCTTGATTTCTCGACTAGTTTAGGTTTTACAAATACACCTCGGATATTCAATTTCTTAAAAACGATACTGATTCTCTACAAGAAACCTTGACTAATCAATGTCTTATAGTTTAAGAGATATTAGGCTTCAAAGATGAAATTTTTTATTTTTTAATCTCTATGTAGCGAAAAACCTTCATTAAGTTCAAATTTCATTTAAAGCTTGTGAAGTTTAAATTTTAATTATTTCATTAACAGAATTTTAGAAAAATATTACGGGGTCAAAAGTTAAAAGGATTTATATTTATATTTTCCCCTTTTTTTGGCAAAAAAGTGGTATTATATTTTTTCTGTTTTATACAAATTTTTTTAAATAACATATGATTACGAGTAGTTCAGATATAAGTAATCACGATCTTTTTAAGAACTTGTATGTCCAAATTTTGGAACCAGTGAACATCCTATCCGAAATTTCATAATTATTATGGTATTTGAATCAAATACTGTGTTTTGTCTGAAAAAGAATATTTTAAAACTAACTACACTAAAAATGTCTGAGACATATACCTAAAACATTAATAATGGCATTTTTTCAAGTTTCAGATTATATTTTTTAATAAATCAGAACAGGAAAAAATTTGGGAGAACATACTGTCAATGATATCTGAGCATTAATTTTTATATGTAGAATATTTTTAAACTAAATCAATTTATTATTTTCATATCATTACTTTATAACAGTGCACAGTGGGGCCAAATGCAAAATAAGTGATCTCTGAAATCACTGAACCGATTTAGACTTAGTAAACTTTAAAGTGGCATAGTTTTGCTTCTGAAAAGGATATTGATGTTAATATTTTTCTATATAACGAAGAATTATATCAGCTAATAAATGTGATTTAGATAAAAAAAAAATCGGGATTTAAATTTTTCTCTATTTTTTTTTTTTTAATTAAAGTAAAATATTTTGTAAAAAAATGATTTTTTGAGAAAATCTAAATATTTTATATGGTAATAAAATCTTTGTTATTAAAGATATCTTAACGAAATTTTCAGCTGATGTACACTGGCTTTAAGATTATTTCGTGTTTATAAGTCACATTCCAATATCTATAGAACAACATAAATTTGGTTATTCGGATTCAAAAAAATGTGAAAATACAAACATAAATTACCGAAAATGATACGTTAAACCTCTATATGGTTATCCAACGATATGATACCAAAAACAAAACATTTTCGGCTATAAAAATCAAATTTTTTTTATCAACATATTACAGATTCTTAAACTGCGTTCCGTTTGTCAATTCGTGCTTTGAGATTTGAAAAAAATATAGACTAAAGTCAAAACTGTATAAATAATTATCATATTGTTAAAGAAAATTTTATTTTAGAGAAAAAAGAGTACAGATACTTTTGGGCAAAAAAAAACTCACACACACAAAGTTGTATTTTTTTGCAATTTTCAAATTCAAAATCGCTTATTTTTGGACTCGGTAAAAATATAGACTTCAGTTTTTATAATTCCATAGATAATTTTGTTTTTTAATTGGTTAAGCAAAAAACAAATAAATTCGGTCGGAAACACTAGGATATATATGAAAAAAAAAACTGGACTAAGAACATGCAAAATTGAGGTACTTAAAAATTCAAATGGAAATAACCTAAAAACCATAAGAGGTAAATAGGACGTGCAAGCATGATTTTTGTAGGTTTTATCAGTGCCTACAATAACGTTTTTGAAATTCGATGAGAAACAAAAGTTTTAGCAAGCGATTAAAAAATGTGTATGTCAGAGGGACCCAACATTCAAACTTAACATTGTACACTCCTCTGCTATGTCTACTAAATTTCATGGAAATCAGCCTATAAGAAGCTATAGATTTATTTCCAAAAAAAAAAAACTGTGCATTGTACAATTCTTATTTTTATTTCACTTAATAGAAAAACATAGCCTAACAACAAAGGAATTTTAAAATTATATATTAGCTAAAGTAGACTTTATTTTAATGGAATTTCAATTCATAAATAAAAAGTCATGAGTATTTTTTATACAAAATTGCTCCAATTTAGATTATGGAAATGAAAACATGAATTTTTAAAAAATTAAGGCAGCAGAATTTTTAAGAATTTTTTTATCTTTTAAACCATTTCCGAACGCTTCTTTTGCGTTTTCACATCAGTTACTTTAACATCGCCTAATTAACTAATTATGAAGTTATTATTAGTTTAGAGTTAATATTAGGGAAATAATCGAATTATTGTATACATGAAATCAAGTGTTAAAGACACACGGTTCACCTAAAACGTTAGTGTTGCGAAAACGTATCAATGGTCATTTGTCGGCCGTATCTTTAAATCTCATAAAAGTTTTCCGTGTACATAAATGGTACGATTTTTTAAAAATTTCTAGGTCCTGTATTATGGATTGAAAAATATCTAAGCATTCAAATCTTCTTAATTTGTAATTACAAAAATAAACTTTCTGCTAAATTTCGCAAAGTTATCCCAACGGAATCGGCTAGTGAGCGGAAATGAGTAAACAAAACTAAAACAAATTTCTATTACATTTTTTTTTATCAATTTATGAGAAGCAATTAACAGATTTCATAAAAAAGACCACAAAAAGGAGTTGTCATTGGTAGAAAAATTACAAGTTAAGAACTGCAGTGACAACATATTGTACTTTTTTAGCTGGGATTTTTATATTTTTGAGCTCACAGAGATAAAACAAAATAAATCTTTTCTTTTTATATTTTTGTATGAAAATTCATTTTTAAAAAGTTTACATTTTTGTGTAATTCTTTTAATTTTGAATAATTTAAAGGTTTTGGTTGTGTAATATGAAATATCGACTCCAGAATCTCTGTAATATAAATATTGTACATAACGTTAATTAGAATAAAAGGAAAATATCTCTTAAGAATTAACAATAAAAATAAAAACGTAACGAAAATTACTTGCAACAAATTATATGAAAAATAACAAATAAAATGGAATTTATCTGTTATTTAGAATGCAGGTAGTAAATTATTTTGAAAAAAACTATTTCTAGGAATAATATCTTGTTAAACACGAAATGAGAAAAATAAGGGTTGATTTAAAGCATATGCGACACATGTGTGCGGCCATAACAGTTCAAATAATGTTTACACTGATAATCCCTGCCAGCAATTTATTCCTTCAGTAAATTTAGTAATAAATATAGTTTTTTTTGTAAATTAAAAATATTTCCATATGAAAAATTATCAAAAAAAATCTAAATTTCTTAAATGAATTTTTTATGATTTGAAATAAATACTCAGCATTTTAACTTTTTCATTTATTGAAAGTTTTGATTTAGATTCTTTTTCAAAAAAGGTAATTCACTATATTTAAAGAAAAAGTCTGATTGATGGACCTACGGCCTGTCCCACGATGTCGAACGAAAAATTCGTGTCGACAATTTATATGGAAAACGACAAATAAATTTAAAAATTTTACATCGTGGAACAAGGCCGTTTATTTTCGGATAAAGAGAACTACATGCATACGTTTATGCTGTGTTTTATCAACACTGGTTGTGAGCTTTATTTTATTGAAATTAAAAAATTGTTGTAGTAGCTTTTCAGGCAACATACATGAAAGCAGCTAACAAATTTCGAAAACTCAAACGGAAATTAATAACATATTATTGCAATAGATGGTGCTGAAGCATGTTGTTAATAGATTTTCGCATTAACAACGCGATCTTAATCAAAAATAATTAATGTTAAAATTTCAATATTTTTTTCATTTCAATTTTATATCGTATGTATGTAAAATGTTGCTCATTTCGCAGAACAAATCGTAATTTTAATGCTTTTATATGCTATGATGGCCCATTACTTCACTTGGTTCACATTTTTCATTTTTTTGTTAGAACGACTTAAGAGGATTGTTGTGTATGTAAAATGATGTTTAGTGATTCCGGTCACGTCATGTATTGCTTTAAGTTCCGGAGTTTTTGGATATCTTTGATATCTATTTATGTTGATTTTTGATTGTGTAGTATAATTTTAGGAGGAAATGGTTAACAATTTGTCTTACATGCAATTGATAGATGTTTTTATGTTATTTTCAATTGAATGTTAAATTTGGTTTAGTGTATTATATGGGTATGTGGATAAGTGTGCTTGTGGATATGTTATGTTAGTTATGATCTGTCAAACATATCACTTTGGGTGAAATTGAATCGATAGAGTTAGAGTTTTTATCTTTGGATTTAATTCTAAGAATTTTTCATATTTACTTTTTTAAACTAAGGACAATTTTATTTCATACCCGTATAACTCTAGAAGTCATTACAATTTTATTTCATACCCGTATAACTCTAGATGTCATTGTGCAGTAGTCCATAAATGACCTGAGGATGCATGTTGTTGTAATGAAAATGTTGCAGTCATACAATGTTATTGTTGTTTTATTTGTTTTTATGATTCCTGTCACGATCGAATATTCTAAAGGAAAGAATATTTTTGTAATTTCTTTGTTGGTACTCGTTTTTGTTTAGAATTTTAGATTGATTTTAAATTTTGATTAAAATGTTTCTGATTTATTATAAGCAGTGACATAAAAGACGTAAAATATGCTCGAAAAATCTTAAAATATGCACTAAATTTTTTTAAAATAAATTTAAACAAAAACATACTAATATAATTCTTTGATTCTAAATTTAAAATATTTAAAATTTTTCTTAATGCTGCCGCATCTTGTTTTTATAGGGCATTCATATATAAGATTTCTGAAAATTTTATTGGCATAATAAGACACTGCCTCCCCAGGTTCCCCATAAGAACACATTTGTTTAGTTTTTTACGATTTGTTTTTTCAATTTCTTTCTTTCGATTTGTAATTTTTTCTTCAACTCAGTGAAAAAAGTTTTTTATTAAGAATTATGAAAAATGCCTCAAATATGTATTCAAGAACACAAAATTATTGGATTTTTTAAGTTTTTTTTAATCGATTTACAACAAATATAGTGTTTTCTGTATAGTATAGTAAAATTTTAACGTCTTAAATTTACAATTGTTTCATAATTTCATATAACCGCAATAAAAGCAATCATTTGGCACATACACTTACATATATAGATGCACAAATTGTCCATTGTTTAAAAAAGTAAATATAAAAAATGCTTAGAATTAAACCCAAAGAAAAAAACTCTTAACTCTATCGATTCAATTAAACAAAAGCCAACCAATAACATTTTCCAAAACACCGGATCTTAAAGCCATAATTGATGGTGACAGAAATCATTAAAAATCATTTTACATACACAACACCCTCACACATTTTTTATTTTTTTCTTTGTTTTAGAAACCTTCTTTATCAAATCACTTCATACCAATTTAAAAGCTATTGAAATTCCGCATATTTATGTATATTATTCTCGAGTTATAATAATATATGGTCGAATATTTTTTAGACCAAAATATAAGACACGCCCATAAAAAATACGGAACTCATGGGAAAAATTAACAACTGTTTCGTATTTAGCATATTAAAATCATTCAAGTCTAACTTTTCAACAATTTGAATTAATTATTGTTTTATTGAGAAAAAATTAATTGTTAAATATATTATTGAAGTACTTAAGTTATAATTTTTGATAGAAATTTTTACAAAGATACATATCGTCACCGAAAAAGTCAAATACTGTACATATTTTTTAGACACACTTAAGACCGCCCATAAAAAATACGGAACTCAATGCCGGAAAAACTAAAACTGTGTGTGTGTGTGGGAGGTGATTAAAATCAGTTCAAGTCTACTTTTCAACAACTTTCGAATGGTAATTATTGGATTAGATTATTGGTGGAGAAAATAAATTGAACTAATTAAGTTTATAATTTTTGATACGAAGTTGTGTAGTATTTGTTGTTTCGGTCAGAAGAGCAAACAGAGGTATTCATCTTTATTAAATAAATTTATAAATTTGGTTGGGACGTGGCGCAAATTTAATAGCTATGTTATGGTTTAATAATTTGGATTTTTGATATGTAAAAAAAGCATGAGTTTTTAAAAAAATATTTAATAATTTTTATTTATCTAATTTGTTGATCACGCGTATGTTGTCAAACTTAAATTTTTTATCTTGTTTTTGTTTTATTTTGGTCACGATATGCATATTAAATTGAATTTATAATATGTTCAAACATACTCTATTTTTCCAAGATACATCTATATGTTAGATTCTATATCTCATACAAATCTCATCCATGTGATTGTCTTGAAAACAACCGTAGTGCAGTTCACAGGAAGTATCATCCTAATATTAAACAAACTTTCTAACATTATATCTCTAATGTTGATGATTTGATGTGATTTCTCGCGTGATATTTGTATTTACAATTGCTAGTGTTAAGCGAAAAATTCCATATTTCTTTCACATTCCCGATACTCTTAATTGTTCGTTCTTCCTAGATGTACGATTCGCTGGACGATTGGAATTAATTTTGTTCACAGATTCGATGTATATTACATCGTTTTCTCAATAGTTGGGGATTCAATTGGCACTGAATTTTCGATTGCATATGACTTACTTTACTAATATGACCGTTGAGAATAAATACTTTTGCTTTTAGGATACTCACACGTATAATTACATTTTGTACCATCGACGGAGTGAAATTGCAATGTTTTGGAGTTTTTTGTGTTTATCATTGCGTTCTGATGGCCAGATCTTCACATTGAGTTGTTATAATAAATGAGAATCTGAACTGTGATCATACTTGTGATGGCGTTCCATAGCTTTTTCTGTCTTTGAACTCTCGAGCAAGCATTTGCAGTTATAAATGCTTTCTTCCGTGACTTTCGTTTGTGATGATCGTCGTTTCTCTAATAAGTTTCGTTGGGTGGTCTGAATATGGTTGTTCAATATGATGATACTGGCTTTCCGGAAATATCTCTATATTACTTCCCAAATTTCCTTCTGATTTGTGATATTTGCTGAACTCGGCTGCTGGTGGGCCAACATATTTTTTTCATTTAAATAGTTCGCCTCACAAACTTTTACAGTGGATATGGCCTAAAAGTGTGATTCTCTTTTTTGACAAGCGGTTTGGAGTTGATTTTGATTGCGTATACCACAATATTTGCTCATCTATGGCGATTTAGTTTGAACTTGTATCCGTTTAATTGTTAGTAAGCGATTCACAACGGTGACAGTTCAGGTGATAGGTTATAGAAGTACATCGGACAGTATTCTAGCCCGAGTAAATAAATTTTCTGCGATTATAAAAAAAAAAATACTCTAAGTAGTATTGTAATTAAGAATTAACTGCCTGTCTTAACTCGAACGAAAATTTGTGCTTTCGAGAATAATATATAGAAAACAACAACATAAATTAACACTCGTGTATTGGTTTTTCCATACATTTCGATTCGAAACGACTTTTCTTATCGGACCTAGGAGATAAGGCAGCTAAGCTGGGTTGTATTGACTACCATGTAAAGACTTTACTTAAATTGGTTTTTATACATTAAATATTAGTCACATATGTACATTAAAATATCATGAAATACTAAAAAAGGAACCAATAAAAATGTACCTTCGTATTTCTGTGATCTCCATGTGATGTTACTATTTCAATACGATTTTATTCATAGCTGTGCAGTTACTTCACTATTCTTTTCTCCTTCATTGATATGTAACGGAGAGCTTTGTTCTAGTATCAACTTCATCGCTGAATATCCAATTCAACTTCACTCGTCTGATTTTCAATCAGTATCATTGTTTTCAGATAACTCGATGTTCTGTTTTGTTCAGGCTAATAGTTGAGGTTCTGGACTTTCATCTTCTTCATCGTCTCATCGTCGTATCCATCTTCATTCACTCTGATATTGTATAAGTTTCGTATATACGTCTTAATAGTAATTACAATTCGCCTCGTTTTCTCATCTTCTTTCACATTGGTCATTAATTATCGACATCATTTTTACTCAAATTTAATTTATAGTAAAGGCTTATTATTCGATTATGATTTTAGTTCGTTTCTTTTTTTCAGACGTCTAACATTATTCTTTTAATAACCGCTATTTCTAATCAAATTTTCCATGAAATAATTTCTAACCATTTTAACTTGAAATGTTCCTTCTGAAAAAAAATTAGGAGGGGAGATAATTACATATATTTCAACATTTGAAATTTAATGAAGAACAAGTGTGGCAGACATCAACAATTAATTGACCCTCTTTAAGACTGATCGTAGCCATTGGACATATTAATTTTATTTTATTCTTTACAATTTTTGTTTCTTTTTATCTAATTACGATTTATTAAAACGCTCGTCTAATCATACAGTTCCATTGTGTATACTACTCTATCAGAATCTTTTCATCGCAACTCCTTAGGCAGCATCGATAATGTTTTAGTTCCTGTTCTCTTACCAGAGTGTCAGAGAATCCTTGAAAAACAACCAAGTGGATTATTAATACCAACCTGAGTTTTCTGTTAGCAATAACAGCGCGTGATGATGCTCTTCATTAAGCGTTTGATTCCAGCGTGCCTTTTGCTCTGGACAGGTTTACCCATAGGGCTGATCAATACATATCAACCCAGCAGGAAATATGTTAGTCCTGCCGTCCCAACAGGCTTTTTAATGCTCCCAACAATTTTTAAACCACATTCCTTTGTGCTTCTGTCGCAAAAAAATTCTCTTAAATGATGTCTTCGACTTCCTTAAACGATCCGGTCTACGTACTACATTCTTGTACCATTTCATTAATGATGCCAAAATAGAGGTGTCTCATGTTTTTAGATATATCTTCTTACTCTGTGTTTGTCAGTAGCAATTATCAAAATATAAAAGTAGAATATCTTATTAGTATAAGTAAGTCTTCCATTTCGGCTTCTTTTTGGAAGGGAAAAGGAAGGCCTTTCCTCTCATGACACCGCGCCGTGTAAAAAAGAATAGTCGTTAGACAATCCGAGTCGCAGGAATCTTGTAGATACCTAGAATTAAAGGACATTTATTATAAATTATCATTTCAGCACCATTCTATTCCGACTGGGAACCACAAACACCCGCACAGAGGTATGGATCTGAGTTCAAGCCTATTTACCATTATTAAATATTTGCCCAAATCTTGCGTATAGGTAACAAACCAAACTTGTTTGGGTGTTTATGCAAATGTTATTATGAAGGAAACAGCAGA
>MINK01175256.1:1412-12795 GCA_001735545.1 Phormia regina
TAACATTGTAGACTACAAAACAACATAAGTTAGATGAGCACAGGCTCGATTCGTGTTCATGCCATTGATATTAAAAATAAATTATAAAATAAAATTAAAACATAAATTTAAAAATAATAATAATAAAAAAATATTAAAAAGTACCGAATTTTTATCAAACTTTTATTCTATTAATCAACACTGAACCTTTCCTCTAAGACCAGTACTGTGACCCAAGAGGCAAATTAGTCACCTCCAATGACAACCCCATGTCACTAGTCCTGAGAACATGTCACGTGACTAACTTTAAACCGGTTATCTTTACTCTAGGAATATTAGTGAATTTAACATAAATAATCCCTATGGCTAATAAAGTTTCTTTTTTACTAATTATAATATTCTTTTAGAATGAACATTTTCGCGAAATAAAAAATTTTTAATTTTTTGTGTGAATTAATACACAAAAATGTTTAAATTTGTTTTGTTTGTTTTTTGAAAATAATATTTGTAAATTTTTAGCCTTTTTAAAGCTATATTAAGAATCAAGAAAGACTAGGGAAAAAAAACTAAAACGAAAATTTTGAATGCAAATAAAAAGACTAGACTGGCAACACTGATCTTTATTAACAAGTCATATAAATAAATTTAAAAAATAATTTAGTTTGTGTTTTTTTAATTATGGAAATATTGTAACGCAGAGAAAAAATTTTCTTGCACCCACCTTAAAGTATACCGTTCAACTCAGAATCACTTTTTGAGTCGATTTAACTATGTCCGTCCGTCCGTCCGTCCGCCTGGTTGGCTGGCTGTCCATGTAAAGCTTGTGCGCAAAGTACAGATCGCCATTTTAGAGATAATTTGATGAAACTCGGTACTTATGATTTCATTGCCACAAGGACGAAGCCTATTATTTTTGGTCATGATCGGCCCATTATTTCACCTAGNNTCACCTAGCCCCCATACAAATGTTCTCCCGGAATATAGTTTTAACACTCAAACATACATTAAAAATTGAAATATTTTAATGAAATTTAACATGAATAAGTTTTATGTATGTGCCAAATTTCATCAAGATCGGTCCATAATTTACCATAGCTCCCATATGAACCACTCATTCGAATATCACTTTAACGAGCATAAATCCCATATAAAAGTTAGAATTAATTTAATATTCGACACATATAACACTTATATAAGTGTAAATGACCCTGCGAATGATAAATGACCTGATGAAGATCAGTCCATAATGGACCATAGCTCTCAATTTGGGGAACCACCAAAAAGTGCATAAATACATGTGAATCTTAATATCGACGTAATATTCTGTAATTGTATGTTTTTATTTCCCACTTAATACACGTATAATAGGAAATGGTGTAGGGTATCATATGGTCGGTCTTGACCGACTATACCTTCTTCTCTCGTTTTTATATGTTATTGTAAATGATCACAAAATTCAAAATTTAAATATTAATTTTAAAGAAATATATCTTGTTTTATTTGCCACAAATTTATCTTTATGATTTAAAAATAAAAATTTAAGTTTTTGACCTTTTCGAATTTTTATGATTTTTTGAAAAAAAAAATTCGAAATTTTTAAAAAATTTAAAATGCTTTCAGATAGTTAAATAAAAAATTGTAATAAATAACACATATATGTTTTTTGCGACGAGATATATTTTATTGTTTTTAGTGTAATATATTTGAAGAAACAAAAACTAATTCCTTTAAAACTAACTTACATATAAGATATCTTAATTTATCTTCTTCAAACTAATAAAATAATTTCCTAAACCTTATTTAGGTTACCACATACATCCTCTAACTGCAACTTTATACTTATTTCAGTTATAATCAATTAAATTTTTCCACAAATCCTCTCACTGTCACACAATTTTTGCTGAAGGCTGAAATTGCCATTTTTTTCCTACATTTTATAGTTACGCACGTTTGACACACAAGTGTGACAAATTCATACACGTGACAATAAAACCAACTGAATGAATGAATTAAACACAGAACAATGAACATGGAACTGGAAACTGGGAAAAAGCACAAGCAGACAGACATCATTATCATGAAGTCAAAACGTCTAATTTCAATTAAATATCATCCGGACCTTGACAAAAACCACATACATCCTGCTACACATTTACGTGTTTCCTTTTCCTTTGCTATTGTTATTATCTAACACCAAGATTCTGTAGGATTTATTTTGCCCGCATTAGAGGCAGATAGTTATTGATGGAATGTAGGGTATTTTAGTGTTTTTAAAGTGAAATGAATGCGTAAGTTTTATGGCGAAGGGCGTGTTAACTAGTAGCAGTCCATCTAAAAAATAATGGTTTTGCCACACGAAGAAGTTTTACTTAACAATCATGATTTATAGTTTTTAATTTAATGTAAACACGAATTGCAATGCAACCAACAACACAAACAATCAACTTTACAAAGCATAATAGCAAATGGCGTTATATGTATAAAACAAGCAAACAAACTAAAACTTTTCGCAGCTCCTACTTTTAAATCCTTGTTGAGCCTTATGATGTTGTACACTTTAAAGGATATTCATGTGCGAACATTATAAAATGAACAATTGTATGATTAATGCTATTAGAATGTGGAGGGTGAATTGATTTTCTTAATTTGTTGGTAACACATAGGAAGTTGTTCCTGGGAAGTATATTTTCATCACTTCAGAAAAGAGTTTTTACATCTCTTTTGCTTCTTTAGAAGTTATTGATTAATATTTTGAAAATCTTTTCTCTTATAAAGAAATAAAATAATAGTTTAAATCCTGTTTATATACATTCAGAGACTCAGTTAGCAGCGCCAGGCATCTGGGGCAAGTTGAACCTGACGTCGTAAACGCATTTAAAGATGTGTCATAATCCGACATCCGGTTCGAAGGACCATAAAGAATATTGCTTTGTTATCTCTGTTTGGCGGTACCAAAGCATAGTTTGTGGAATATAATTAGACACCAGTAGAATTTAGTACGTACTTTCTGTGCCGCTACACACTTCATCAGCATTCATGGTGTCTTATCCTAAACATTGCACCCGCCTTGCACGGGCTGCAATATTGAGAGACTCAGTTAGCAGCGCCTGGCATTTGAGGCAAGTTGAACATAAAGATGTGGTTACATAGTGTCATAATCCGACGTCCGGCTCGAAGGACCATAAACAAGATTGCAATCGTAAATTGTGTTGTTGTCTCGGTTAGCCGGTACTAAAGCAGAGTTTGTGGACTATAATTAGACATCAGCAGAATTGAGTACGTATTTTCTGAGGCGCTACACACTTCATCAGCATTCATGGTGTCTTTTCCATTTTGGGTTTCGTTGAAACCTACACAATGTTTTAAAGTTTTATAAATATTTTTGGAATTCGTTAGTCCCCTTTAAATGTTAGGTAAATAAAATTCTTCATGACTAAATAAATAATAATTTCTTGAACGAAGAAAGCCAATCCTTGCAAAATTACTAACATCCTTGTGTAATATAAAACATAAAAATTGAGACATTATCAATTACTTACGTTAAGGGTAATTAGATTTTTTTCTTTTTCATAAAATATTTTCCCTGGTTGAAAATTAAAACTGTTATTTTAATGTGGGCTTTTACCTTGGAATAAAAAACAAAATCCTATATGTTTATGACTTTAAAAACAAAATGCTTACAATTTACTGAAACAGACTGTTCTTGTTCAATGTGGCACCTTTGTTTGTTCGCATTTCTTTTAAAACTCATGTTGTATGCAAATTAAAATCTAAAACAACAATAAAAATATATCACAGGATCACAAAAATGAAATAAAAACATGTTCTCTTACACACATGCATACAACTTTATTATTAATAAAATAAAAATAATGTTCTCTTCTTAGTCCTTTAGCAAAATTCCCTTTAAGTTTTCTTACTTTAAGAAACAATTTATGGCTTTATGTTATTTGAGTATTTATGTATGTGTTTGTATGAAAAGAAAAAAAAGGTATTCAAATACATTAAAATACCATTAACTATACATATATTTACCTATACTTAAACATTTGTTTGTATGTATATCTAGTGATGTTGTGTTGTTATTTGAGGTATTTAAATTGTAGGTGAGTGTGCAAAGAGTTTCAATTATTACGATCTGTTTCTGTTTTTATGTTGTTAAAATGTAGTTATGTGTAGATGTTTTTTTTTATTTTCTTATGTGTATGTGTGTTGTTTTCCAAACTATAAAGATTTCTCGCCGGATGCTCGTTCATTTTTCATATGAAAAAAAGAGAGAGAAAAATGTTGGAAGTTAATCAACGTGTCACGAAACACTTAAAATGTCAACCATTGTAGGGACAAAATTTTACAGACACACATACTTAGATGAATTCCTGTACAAGTACTATCATTAATAAAGTGTTTGTTAGGTAGGTAGTTTTAGAAATTTATAACTTTAAACTTTTCTTAAAAAAAAAAGAAAATAAATAAATTTTCACAGAAAAAAATATTTCAAATTATTTTTTAATAAAATTATTAACTAAATTTTTACTGGAGTTTAATTATATTATTTATTAATATAATTAATTTTCTAATTGATATAAATTTATATTTTAAATACATTGACAGTTCTTATAAAAAATATAAAGAAAAAAATTGTTTTTCTATATAAATGTAGAAATGAAATAAATTTGACTAGTTTTTCAACAATCTTCAGCTCATTATGTCTTTTTAAGTAAAAGAAGTAATAATAAGATCAATTATTGTAGTTATTAATATTATCATTTTGATGATTAGAGCAAAATCGATTAAAAATTAATTAATATTACAAATTTCGTAATTAAAGTCGATATTTACTTTTTTCTGTGTAATTTAAGATATAAATTAAAATTTTATTTAAAAAATATGATTTCAGTTCATATTTTGTTACATAACTTCTGAACTAAATGAGTGTCATACATGAAATTTTGCACAAGCATAATGAACAGTTATATAAACATTATATAATTTTTTTAGTATTTCAAAGATATCTTTTAGGGAGATTTCTTGTAAGACTTATTTCGACCTTTGAACTCTCGATCTAAAGTAACTCACTATATAATATTTTTAAGGTAACTTCCTTGTTTTTAAAACTAAAATTAACACTTTATTTTAGCTTAGAAGTTGTTAGTAATTGGGATTTATTTTTGTCCATAAATATGGATCCAACTTGAAATTGTATATCCGTATGGAGAAAATTTATGTCAACCATATATAATATTTAAAAAAATTTTAAAAATACCGGCTTTTAAGATATAATAGTTCTAATTTTTTTATCTCCTACTTTGACCTTTGAACTTGCAATGGTCAATGCATGTAGTGATTTTCATTGAAGTCGGAGACTTAAACAAATTTTTTAAATTTTATTTAATATTTTCATTTAGAAATGATGTTTGGAAAATTTTTACTTTTTAATTATTTTTAGCTACATTCTGGGTTCATTCAACAGAAGAATCGCTGTTTAATAAAATTACATACATATATGCAATAGAATGGAATCAAATTTGTGCAAATTAGTGCAAATTTCTAAACATAATTTTCCAACAATTTTTTCTTAGAATATTGCCATTTATTGCTACTATTGTCTATTTTAACTATTTGTATTTAGAATTTGTATTAAATTCTTATAAAAATAAATCAAAATTCATAAAAATCAATTTAACAATATTTATGAACCAAATTTTATTTTTTATGAAAAAAGTTTGTGAAAAAAGTCATGTTCGATTCATAATATTTATGTACAAAATTTATATGTACTTTTTTTCTGTATGTATGTGGTGTCTTAAATTCTACTTCATTTTCAAGAAAAATAAATATTAGATTTTTAACAGAATTTCAAAATAAATTTTTCATTAGTAGTAGAGAATTAAAAAGACACTATAAAATAAAAATCTCCATATAAAAATATATGTTCTTTTGTATTTGTACCCCTTTCCAGAGCTTTATCTAGATAATATAACGAGGAAGAAAAATGTAGTCGAACAAGACCAACTATATGATATACTACACCATTTTGTGTGAACATAAAAATCCGTTAATATTGTAGATCAACACTTTTAATAAATGTAAAATAAAATATGAAATGCGTTTATCGGAGAGTTTTTACATCACTATAACCGGAAGTGAAAGTATTCTTGAATCAAAATTATTTTAAAATAATTAAATTTAAATAGGTTTCCAAATAAATTGCTAAAAATTATCTTGAATCACCTGTAATGTTCTACACCCTATTCAATTTTTGTTCTATTTTTTTCAACTTTTCTAACTATTCGAAAAGTCGCATAATCGATCACTGCGTCTCATACACAGAGGATTTTAAATCAAAATTTTTCACTCAGTAGTTGGGCTATTATGTGTTTGTGCAAATATTGTAACGCAGAGAAAAAATCTTCCAACGTGCACCTTAAAATATACCGTTCCGTCCATGTCCGTCCGTACATCTGGTTGGCTGGCTGTCCATGTAAAGCTTGGGCGTAAAGTACAGGTCACAATTTTAGAGATAATTTGATAAAGTTTGGTGGGGCTTGACTGATTATAATCGTTTTAAAGTACTTTTCTTTTACTTTTTATGTACGTTTATTTATTTATTTATTTATTTATTTATTTATTTATTTATTTAACAAATTAAATTCACAAAGACTTCTTCTTTTGTTCACATATAGCGAATGCATTATATTGTAGATTGTAAATTGTTCGACCACAACTCAACTTCAACTTTATTACTTAATTCTTTTTATATTTATTTGGAATTTCCTGCTTCAATGGCGAGTTTCATGCTTTGGCTGCAAAAATAATTTTTAAGCACCAAAGTGGAAAAGGTACCGAATAGAATTATAATTATTTATGGGAAATCTTAAGTCAAATTGTTTATTTGTTTGTTTAAATAATTGAGAATTTGTAATAAAAATTTAGTGAAAAAAAAAAACTGNAAAACAATTAAAAAGGAAATGCTAAATGNATTTGCATCCTATTTATGGATATCGGCATTGGAATGTTCATGCTAAGGAACTAAGGANTGAANAAATTATTGTAAGTTNAAANAAANNGTTTTGAAATATTTAGCAATTAGAGAAGATTTGTAAATTNATTAAACATTTTGTAAATGATATTATATTTTGTTTTTTNTTTNNNTNNTTACCGAGTAGTTTAAATATGGAAAATTATTCTGTAAATAAAGAAAATAAAATTTATATAATTATGATTTTTAATAAAATATAAAATTTCAATTTTTATTGGAAATGTATCAAATAATGAAGTTTATAGTTAAATGGATTTTAAAAAATCATTGTAGAGATGGATACAAAATTATAGGAAGTCATTGAAGTTTTGTAGAAAACTATGAAGATTTAAATTTGTGTGATATCAAATTTTGGATATTTTTATAAATTTTACCAAAGCAGCATTTGCTAATGTAACAACTTTTAATAATAAAACTTTTTTCTTCAACGTTAAATTTTAATATCTTCCGCCTTCATTTTATAAAAATATTAAAAATAAAATACTGTTTTAAAAAAAAATATCACAAATTATCATTAAAACATTTGGGGAGTTCATTATTACAAATTTATATGCAAATTGCATTATATTGTAATGTAGAGATGTAAAATATTTTGATGACTCATAAAAAATATCGTAATTTATGCGCCATTTCTATTATAATGAACGAAAAAGCAAAAGCAACAACAATGGCAAAAATCAAACTAAAAGAAATAAAAAATTATAAAAGAACCAAAATGAAATAAACCAAATTTGTGTATCAAGACAAATATTTCGACATAAAAACCTAAAAAAAAAAACAAATTTTGAACAAATTACATTTATGGATGAATGGATGGATGGATGGCGGATGGGTAGAATGATGAACAAATAAATGAAAAAAATATATATTTGAATACATTGTGGAAAAGGGGAAAGAAATGGTAAAATCGGTATGAATAGATGAATGGATGAATGGATGGATGCTTGAATAATGTCTTTGACTAAGTCACTTGATGATAATACTGATGAGATGATGTTGATGTTGATAATGGACTAAAAATGAAAACATTTTGTTATATTTTATGTTGCAGAAAAATGTAATTTCCTCTCCATCTTAACGACCAAGTGAATAACAAATATACAATGAAAAAAAATTGTTCACCATAAACGAAATAATACGGATAAATCTAGACAACATAAATATGCGCAATAAAGCATTTTTCACAGTATCTCTATGTACATAAATACCCTAAAATTTAAATTCCTAAAAAATAATGGTGGATGGAAATTGCGACATTTGGTTTCTACACGTATTATCATAGGCATTATTCATCATTAATATTTAGGCCACATGTTTCTAAACATAGATTTTAAAATTAAATAAAGAAATAACAATTTGTCTGCAGAATGTGAAATGATAATAAAAATATATATATATTTTTTATACACTCACTGTTACAGTGGCAACACATGTGTCCGTACCATTTTAGCAATTAAACAGTAGTAACTTTTATGACATTTACTATGATATTTGTAAATAAATTAAATTATTTTAATAAATATAATTAAAAATATCTTAAACAATCGAATTGAAATTTGAATATTTTGGAAATTTTGCATTTTATAAGGAAGTGTAGAAGAACATATATTCTACCACTTATTTCAGGCCACTTATTTCTTAAATGTTCTTATCTCTTATACTTAAACAATATTTGCAAACTTTATTTTATTTTAATTACTTCGATGTGGGGGATTTAGTGCATTTCCTTTTGGTCCTAACTTTCTACACTTTTTGTATAATTTTATTAACAAATAGAGAAGCATTTCGACTATTTCTTAACAAAGATAAAACAGTGTTTCTGAGAATAACTTCAAAAGCTGTGAACAGAAGCAATAAAAACATTTAAAAGCGTTATAATCGGCTGCCCCGAATCTTATATATACTTCAACAACGTTGGGATGGAATTAGAATTGGTTTTATCTTAATATATAAAAGAGTAATGACTGCGTGATTGACTGATTTACTTAGTGATTCATCATCGCACAGTCTCGTAATGAATACATCCACTAAGACAATATTTTAGGAAATGCGAATGTTAGGGGGTAAAAGGATAATAGAGATGCAATAAATAATAAATTAAATAGTTTAATAATTAAACTAAATAATAATAATAATTCTAAGAAAATATTAAACTAAAAAAAGGTATCGTAAAAATTTATGGGCCGATTTAAAAACCGAAATTCGTGAAAAATATTTATGATCGAGCTGTGCAAGAACTATAATTCGGTAAATACTCGACCGACATAAAGACCGAAACCTCTAGCTTACGTAGTACCTTCAAAAAGTTGTAAAAAACTATAATATTGTGCCACAGTTCATTGTTGTTATTGTTTTTCAGCACCCACGAAAACAACAACTATAAGAGAAACTCGCATTAAATAAATAAATTAAGATTTTCAATTATTTGGTTCTTTTTTAACCAATTTGATTGATTTAAAAAAGTTAAATTCCAGAAAAATATTTGCGACCAATCTAAAAAGTGAGTCCGAAGCTTATATAAAATCGAGAATTGTTAAAAAATTTTATTTTAGGTAATATCTTGATTAATAATGGACCAATTGAGTTCATTTCTTCTACACAAAATTTCAGAACTAGCTGAATTTCAATACCAAAATTTTCGAAAGAATATCCAATCGTTTGATATACACATATATTATATGTGTAAATTTTCAATGAGTTTAATAAACACCATTTCAACTGACGGACACACGAACGGACATCGTGCTATGTCATCATTTATTATAAGGATCAAGAAAAAATGAAAAAATTCTTTCTCTCCAAAGAAAATTATGGAAATTATAAGAAAAAGGCAAACTTATACCCTTTACACGTGTGGTGAAGGGTATAATGAACATCATACCAATGACAATCATGTTAGTGGTTTGAAAACGTTTTCTGAAAATAATTCTGTAACTTTTGAGCCATTAGAGATGTCTCAATAAAATTTCACAAGGCCAGACCTGAAGTGTTTTCAAGTTGATTTGGGAGCCTTCCAAATTTGGCCATTTAGCCTCATTTTTAAATTGGTGGGCTTAATAATTAATTAATTTTATTATATTCGCCAGATTCCTTTCAAAATTCTAAATCTGAAACTGGAACATTAAAAAAATTAAATTTTTGTTGCGATTTATTTTTCCAAAAAGGTGGCAATATTTATCAATAATAAAATTTTATTTTTGTTCAGGGTTTCTTATTTCTTTGTCAATTTTGAAAATTTTGTTTACATTTTCTTGTTAAGTTCTCAAATTGAAAAACTGGGATTAGCAAAAAATAATTTGAATTAAAGTCTCGTACATATAAGGTATACAGCCATAAATTATTTTCTGCCGGATGCCTTTAATAACGATAGAGTGATGATTTCAATGAGTAAATTTTCAAAAAGCGTTTTTCCTAGAATGAGATTTTGATCATTTTGGTACAATACGGTGGGACATTTTAAGACAAGTCTATCTATATTATGTCTGAATTTCCAAAGGATATTTTAGTTCGCTTAAATTCTATTTAAGTATAAAAATTAATATTATTAAAAAAAGCTCTACAAATTTTAATTTTCCGTTTTTCACATCATCAGGGTCTGAAGAAATTTTATCAAATTTAAAATCTTTTTTAAATCTTTTTTTTAATATGATTGCTTATAGTGTACCAAGGCAATGTTATTAGCTATTTTGTTTAAAATAATAGTGACATTAACTCGATTTCATTGTTTTTAACATTTTTATGTTTTTTAACCATATTTTACATCATTTGTTTGTATGTATTTATGTGAAGAGAAATTTTTTATAGCAAACATAACAATAAATACAATAATTATCTTAGACCACAAAAAAAATCCAAACGAAATCAGATTTTGCCACTAAAATCATCCATCAATAAATGTGAAGTATGATAAACAGTTTCAACTCTTCTCCATTTTTTACAACAGATTCAAATGGTTTATGGTCAATAATAAGTCAATCATTCATTTACTTAAACATTAAAATTATGGCAAACGCAGAGCATCACACTAACTGTAAACATCTTAAAATAGTTGTTAAATCCCCTCCCACTACAAAAGAAAAGAGATAAATTGTGGCAGAAATTGATGATAAATTAATGGACAATTATACTGAAACTGAATGAATTTAATGACTTTTAAGAGCTGACAGAATTTAATTAAAAAAAAAACTAATTATATTTGATTTTATTGTTTTAAAGTCCTGCTGACTATAAATGTTATTTATTGAGTGAGTAAAATTTATTGTTCAATAAATAAATAAGTACTAACACTGGTGGGCAAAACAAAAAACTCTCACCTTATAGAATATAGATTCGGTTTGAGGAATATATTTTAAGTTTTTTTTTTCC
>MINK01175260.1:1605-13254 GCA_001735545.1 Phormia regina
TTTTGATTGAATGAATTATTTTCATATATATTTGTTAATTGGTGACTTTTTTCTGTGTTAGTTTAAATTATTTTTAATAAATATGCGTGTATGGAATATTTAACTTGGAAATAGTTTCAATGAAAACCAAATGGATAAAACACTACATATGCTGATGAAGTGTGTAGCTGCATCGAAAATACATATTCAGAAATTTTAAATAAAAATTACAATTAAAGCTTGAATTGAAGACATCTTACAGAAAACTATAAAATTTGTAGATGTTCATAAAGAAGATTTTAATTTAGGAAATAAATAGTGAAGACATTTTTTGGTCAAAATATCGTAAATAGATCGTACTCAGGTTTTATTTATTCAATAGATAATTAAGTTCTTTAATTTTTTATAGAAAAATTTATACTAAGAAGTTGCAAAATTGAGGTACTTAAAATTCAAAAAACAAATAATTAAAAAAAAAAAAGAACATACAAAAATATTTAAAAACGAATGAGAAACCTAAATTTGACATGCAATTCCGAATTTTATATTTCAAAATTAACCTACTGTAAGCCCTCTTAGCTACGCTGCTTATTATTGTACACACCTCTGCTACACTTATATGAAATTTTAATTTTTGATTAAGTATTATTTCTTTACATAATATTTTATATTATTTTGAAAGTAGTAGTGGGTCACTTTACCATTTCACCTCCCTAGATATTTTTTTCATATATAAAAAAGGTGGTTGGAATGACTGAAGAGCAATTGTTTGTTACAAAATAAGTTTTGAATAACATATTAAAAAACCTATTATTCAATATTTGGCCTCATGTACAGAATTAATTAAACAAAATTATTAAACGAATAAATCTGTCTTTTTATCAAAATTTTTATTTGATTATAAATATAATACTATTATTCAATATATGGACTATAGTTTGGACTTTATTATAAGTAATGGAAATTCTGATCAATTTTATTAATTATCTACATTTGGAATCTATTTCCAACTAATCTTTTATCTGTGTGTATAAAATTATTCATCTCATAAAACAGATTTTTCTCTCAGAGAGTGGAGATTTTTTTATTTTATCTGATGATTTTTAAATTTTCAGGCAGTAAAAGCTTATTAATTTTTGCCAGGCTTATAAGCTAGTTAAATAAAAAAGCCTTATTCCTGTAGAAAATCATTTATTCACATCATATTTTATTTCACATTGCAACAATACTACTACTAATTTTCGTCCTTCTTAAAAAAAAATTAAATTCCATATGCTTAAGGTTTTTTTTTTTTTTTTGGACATGTCTAAAATTATTTTCCTTTAAGCCCACTGTTCCATATATGAAAAATAAACTTTGATGATACGATGATGTAATGACAAAACAACAAAGTCACAGACATACATAACATTGAAGGAAAAAATAATGAAAATGACAATAACAAACATAGAGACAACATTTGTAATGAATATGACAAACACAAAAAATATCTATATCTATGTATATACATATGTATGAATTCAAGTGTATGTGTCTGTGTTTTTGTATTTGCATAGATTTCTAATATTCATTTTATAGACACACTCATACATTCAAATAAGACAAGAAAACAAGCTGACACACAAATGATACAAAATTAAACAACAACAACAACAAGAAACACAAACAACAGCAACTGATTTACTGTAACAACTGTTGTCATAAACGATATATGACGAGAAGATACAAATGTATAAGTATGTTTGTTAAATTATTTCCATTATTGTATCCACAAATAGTAATAAAGAACTGGCTGACTGGATTTACACATTAAAATATATTCAAATATAAGCCAGTCTGACTACTATTGGAAAATGCATATTAAGGAGAAAATAAAAAGGCCCTACACTTTATTAATAAATTATTGTCATTCCATATGAAAAATAAAAAAGAGAGGCCTTTAATAAGGCGTTTTATGTTTTCTTATACGCTACATATGTTTGTTTGCTTTCATGTAAATGTATATATCGCAATACAAATCGTTTATCTATTATGTCTTTTCGTAATATTTATTATTTTATCTTTTCTAAGTATTACGAAAGAAAAATGAGTATTAAAATTGAAATTGTGTCATAATTAAATTGTAATATTCATATACAAAATGAATACATGTTTACTTGAATGTTTATTATATTAAGTCATGTTATACATAATGTAATGATAAGAAAAAAATATAAACCGGAAACAAAAACCTATTAAGGATTATATTATGTTTGCCCTTGTTTGTAAGAATAAGTATTTTAAGTGTAAATAGGAATCAGATGAAACAAAATGGGGTAAGAATTTGGGAGCAAAGAAGTAAAAATTAAAAATTGTTGATTATGTTGTCAGTAAATGCTTAAGTATTATTTATTTAAAATTAATATTAATAATATTTCCTTAAGAATTATTGATATTTACACAACAAAGGTCACACATTTTTTTTCAGCGGTTGTTTAACTTTGCTTCAAAATTTCATTGATATATTCAAATGAAATAAAAAATTAAAATTAAGTAAGATTTTATTTCTTATTTAAAGTTTCAATTCTTTCAATTATCAACTTACTTGATTTATTTAATAAAGTTTTTAATTAAAAATATTTTCCAATATTATTTTTTTCAGTTTAAAACAATTATTTTGGTATGAGGAGCAAATTAATAAAAAAAACGAGAGAAGAAGGTATAGTCGGTCAAAACCGACAATATGATACCCTACACCATTGCCTATGTGTACCAAAATTCGGGAAGGAGCCAATTATGGACCTATATTTGTATTAAGTGGAAAATAAAAACTTTACGTCGATCCAAGACCACATGTTTTATGCTCTTTCTTGGTGTATTCCGAGCTCTCGGAAGTCTTATATGAAGAGCTATGGTAAATTATGGCGATCATAATGAAGGTCACTAAACTTGCATAATTTATATGTGTAGATATTAAATTAATATTAAATTTTTGTGAATTGTGCCGTAAAGTGATTTTCGAAAGAGTGGTTCATATGACAGCTTTTAGATCTTCATTAAAATTTGGGCACGGATTTATCGCTTACATAAACTTCATTTTCTATGTCAATTTCATTAAATAATTTAAATTTTTAAGGGTATGTTTGAGATGTTAAAACTGTATTCCGGGAGAACATTTGTATGGGGGCTAGGTGAAATAATGGGCCGATAATGACTAAAATCAATGGGCTTGTCATTGTGCCAATTATTTGTACCAAGTTTCATCAAATTATCTCTAAAATTGCGACCTGTACTTTGCGCACAAGCTTTACATGGACAGCCACCCAACCAGACGGACGGACAGACATCGTTAAATCGACTCAAAAAGTAATTCTGAGTCGAACGGTGTACTTTAAGGTGGGTGTAGGAAAATTTTTTTTCTCTGCGTTTTAATATTTGCACAAACACATAATACCCCAACAACCTTTGGTGGTGTAGGGTATAAATATTTATATGAAATATTAAATAAAATATTTGGAGATTGGTGCATTTTTTCATTTCATGAGTCATTTGGGATTAAATTCTAAAATACACAATATTTAAAAAAATCTTCTTCTCGAAAAACGAAATAAAGTCAAAACAAAAAAAGTTTGAAATACAAAAGTAAATACATTTTTAATTGTTTAAGATAAATCAAGTGAGTTAGCTTTTTTACTTTATCTTGCCAAGCACTATAAACAAATATAAACATTTTGAAAAGTTTTTTTTTAATCGAGTTAGTCAACTTATTTCGTATTGCCAGATAGTGCGACCAGATTAATTATCAATAATTATGCGTTTGGACTCACAATATATCGTAAGTAAGTAACATTGGAAAATATATATATCAAAAATCTATTTGTTTAAAAATAAACAAAATGTTTTTTTTTTCATTTAATTCAGTTTAGTTATCTTTAGAATATTTGTATATGTGTTTTAATAAATACATTTAAGATATTAAAAATATAATTTTACTAAGAGACCAAAAAATACTAAATTACAATAATGCTAATAAATTAATTCTAAATAGAAAACATCATAAATTTCTGTGGACATCATAAAAAATTAAATCTTCATCATATGAGTCGTCTGTTTTTTATTTTTTGCATTAGAAACAAAAAATGTTAAGTGATAATAAAATCTGCAATAAAAAAAGGGTTTAAACCTTTTTTCTGTATTATTTTATCATTAAAATATAGACGAAGACTATTTTAGCATACTTGGCAAAAAGTTTATATGCAGTAACACTCTCTTTTATTGTTTTCTTTGCGGTGAATGTAAATTTTATGCAAATTGACAAGAAGAATAAAAAAGTGAAACTTGCTTATAATGTAAAACTCACCTTGTAAAAAGAGAAATATAATAGAGAAATGAATATATTAGTCGTGTCATATAAAAATCACTTGTTATAACTTTGGTTCTACATATTACAATTACTTTTTTTATAATTTGTTAGAGACAAGTCGTATGTTTAGATTTAAAATTTAAAGGCCTGTCCCACGATGTCGAACGAAAAATTTGATCGACAAAATGTATAGGAAACAATAACAAAATTTCAAATTTATTTGTTGTCTTCCATATAAATTGTAGAAACGAATTTTTCATTCGACATCGTGGGACAGGCTGTAAATGAAATTATAATATTCTCAACAAAAAATTTTATTTAAATTCTCTCAATCCGTTTGTTTTATATATTAAATAGTAAACTTTTATTTTATTTAGACATTTATATTTGAAATTGTTTATTATATATTAAGCAACATTTAATTATCCCAAAATTTCACCTCAAGCTCTTATAACTCTTTCACAAATAAATACCCATTAATTTGTTTAACAGTGGGCGTAACATCTTCCCAACATATTCTTGTTTATTAAATGTAACAATCGATTTAAAAGTTATTTATTTTAATAGATTATTTCTTAATGGCATTTTTGCTATCATTAACTTTAAGGTATTCTCATTATCACTTTAAACAATCACTACAATCTGTCTGCTGATATTATGAAAATATTTATAATTTTTGATAAAATATTCAAGCAATTAGAAAAATATGGTTGCTTGTAGCGTATAATTAATATTAACTTAAAAGTTTAATTAAATGTTAAGTATACGCTTAGATTTACTCTTAAAAGGAGGGAATAAGAAAAATTTAAATAATAATGGCTGCTGTTTATGATATGGAATTATTTTAATTATCTGAATTTTTTTGACTATTAAGGTAGCAGTGCAAACAATAATTTTAAAATAGTGAAATAACGAAAATTTAAATATTATTAATTATTTTTTTAATTTTGAAAAATTTAATATTCAAATATTAATACAATCTATTGTAACAATATTAAAAACTAATATTTTAAACTAAACACTAAGTATAACAAATATTTCTATAACTTAAAATAATCTTGGAGATATATTATTTGTATGTATATCTCCAAGATTCTCCCTAATATACATAAATTTAAATAAATAAAACCTAAGCAAAGTAATTATGTTTGAACGAATATTAACTTTAAGCAGTTATTTTAAATAAACATGACATAAAAACACTCTTTATGATTTCATATAATCCACCAGTAAATACATTTGATAAACGACAACCTTTTGTTTAAAAACATTTTATAGCATAGACACAAAAATTCCTTAAAAGTATCCACATAAAATGTTTATCCTTGAAAATGTTGGCATAAAATAGCTGCTTCAATGTTTTAAATATTTTATAAGTAATTTTAAGAAATACAATAAAGCTAGACACAAGTGTTTTTGTGTTATTATTAAGAAAAGAATTTAAAATGTCTAGCAGAAATTTTCAATATAAAATAAAAAATATTTCCAAGGAAATTAAATAAGTAGCCTATTAAAAGGTAATTAACTATTATTGGCTTATGGGGAAATATTCAGGTATTTACTTATAAAATAGCAAACTAAAAATAGCTCAATTGTTTTATAGTATAAATAAAGCTAATAGGTAATTTAATTTATATTTACTTGTAAAATTTAATATTTAAATTTTTTAATAACACTGTGATAACACAAAATAAGGTTAATGAAATCGAGTATTTAAAAAAACTTTGCAATTTTACTTGATTTGTGGAAATTAAGATATTTTACAATTTTTAAAAGCTTTGCTACCCTTTGCTTACCCCGTGTTATCACAGAGTGACTACATATGATTTTTCTAAAAGCTCGACATGAGCAGTATCTTCAGAGATATAGATTTATTGTCTAAAATATCATTTGGCCCCAATGTGTAGCTTATATTTAATATTTCCCTTTTTTAAAATAACATCAAGTATACGCTTACAAAAAAAAATTTTATACGACCATAAATATTTCCATGGATATAAAAACCAAAATTTTTTTTTTTTTAAATTGTTTACAATTAATTTTTATTGTTACTTTCAATTTGTTCTACGTATTATTATTATTATTTTTTTCGTTGCTTTTTTTATAACATGAGTTAAATAATATGTATGTAACTAAGTTGTTAAAATCGTTAAATCTCACACTTTGCTTAAAAACTAAATAAGTTATTTCCGAAAAACGCCAAACAAATAATGTAAACAAAATAACAAATCTCTTATATTTATTTAAAAGTTTCAAAGAATTTTTAAACAAAACCAACCTAAAAAAAATAAAATACATAAAATATTCGGTAGTTGAAAAATTCCACATACTCAAGAGTTTTTTTAAATAAATAAATATAAACAACTATATACAACTAAATGAAATTGAAACATTTTTGCGACCAAATATTTATGAGAGAATGGAATATTTAAGTGATTTCTTTTTTTAAGGATGGATATTTTTATTTTTATATTTTTTATATAATAAAAATAAAAATTTTGTTTTATTTTGTGTAACGGGAAACCACAATGAAAACCAATAGTTGATAGTTTGTATTTACTATTGAAATAATTTATATGACATTTTAATTTATTTGTCTATTTAACCACCAAATAGTAATTGTTTTTATGATATTGTTTGATTTAACTTACTTTGGATTACATTATATTATTAATTAGTAATTACACAGAGTAATGAAGAAAGTACAGATGAGATCGACATAAAATAAATGGAAAGAGCACCCCCTCTTTCAGCGAATTGATTTCGTAGTCACCCTGTAACAATATGAGATAAGCTACAAAGTTGTCTACCTCGAGTATGTAAAAGTTTCGAAAAATCGATATTTCTACAAACAAAGTCCGATTTCTAAGATTTTTATGTATCTTTAAAATGCTCCAGACCAGATAAATTTATTTTGAATTTTTGATTTAGTTATTATTAAAAATTCGTTCTGACATGACAAATTTTCAAAGTCAGCATTCTGAAATTATTAGAGAAAACGGCTATTTAACAAAAAATATAATATATACTATTTTTTACTTTTTCTTAAAGATATTCTAATAAAATGTTTATCGCCTATATATTTCAAAAGTCAAGTATGGTTAAATAAGAGATTTTAAATTTATTTAGCTTGATTGTTAAGTTTTAGAAAAAACATTTCATTTTTATAGAATAATAAAATATTTTTAAGCGAGTTTTTTTCTTTTCTTAATTTGTTTAATATTTTATTAAATCTAATTATACTAATAATTCCCGAGGAATATATATATATATTGAAACCTCAATAATTATATTAATAAACATATTTTCTTGAAAACTAGACAATAGATCTAATAATATTAAATTTTTAATTTTAATGTAATTATAATTTTCAATTTAAGATTATAACACCGTGTAACAGTTTTCACAAAAATTTGTTATACTTATATGAAGATAGAAAACTATGTATTTAATTTTTCTCGAGGACATCAAATTTTCTCTCAAAAGGTCTTCAAAATTACACATCTTTAAAACTAAATGTAAAATATACAGTATGTAACATTATATCACCATTATATATCAAATAAAAGCTAAGAATCCTTACAATATAAAAAAAGTTTTAGTTTAAATGTTTCGGTAAAAAACGCTAATAAAACATCTTTTATATAAGGACTATAATTAAATAATAAATGTAATATCAAAGGGATAAGTTTCCACAAAGATGTTCTTTTAGATTTATGGGCTGCAACATTTGTATAAGAAATATAATTATAGCGCAGGGATTCATAGATTTTATTTAATATCCATATTGGGTTAATATAATTTATATAACTCTTGAAAATTGTACATTTTCGAAGTCCTTCTTAGAGGGATTTGACATTCTGAAGTAAAAGTCAGTACACAGTTTTATATCAACGATTTCTCTTCTTAAAATTTTACAGTTAGAGTATAATGATTTAATTAGTTACATTATAATTATCGCCTTACTATTATTATTATTTTTTCATTTTCTTTGCTTCAGGCAGTGAAAAAGCAATTTTCTCCAATATAATCTTGTTAAACATAACAATCGTTTAAAAGGAATTTATCTTAATAGATTGTATTTTAAAAGCATTTCCGTTATAATTAACTAGAACATGTTTTCCTTAAAACATTAAGCAATTATTACAATCTGTTTATTTATTGATGTTAAAAAATAATTTACATTTGAAAGCTCCAGTGTTTGTTTATTATTTAATAAATTTAATAAAATATTAATTATACGCATCGTTCGACGGTAAAAAGTTACCAGGAAATACGGTAATTAAGCTAAAGTTTCAACTTTATGATAATAAAATTTAATCTAAATTTTAAATAAAAATGTTAAGAAAATAAAATCAAAATTCTGGACATCACTTATTTGATAATATCATTTAAAAATTTTCTAACAATTTCTAAAAAAAATAATAATAAAATTTTTGTAAAATATTCTGAAAAATGATTTATAATTTATGATTGTATATAAATATCTAAGATTAGACCAAAAAAATATATTTAGCTATTAAATTTATTTCATCAAATATTTGCCTAATATGACCGTTGTTTACGGGTATATTAAAATTTTATTATTTATTTAATTTTGACAACCAGACAACCACAATTTTATTCATATTCATTTCCAGATCTTTAAAATATTTACATACATATATCTTTTTATTCTAATTTAAATATTTAATGCCATATTTTTAAATAGAAATAATTGTGCACGTTTTTCCTCTTAAACATTAACTGTCTGAAAATCTATTTATATATTAGAGCCAGTACATATACATGTATTTATGTATATACATAAGTATGTGGTATTTATTCATAGGTATGTTCCATGCAGTCATAGAAACATTCACCTGTATTTGGATTTTTTTATGGTCAGTATGATTAATTTGAAATAAAACACATGTATTATCAAAAACACATAAAAGTTGGGTCGTAAACTGACACAAACAATAAAATTATGTAGAATGGAAAAAAAGGGGCAACGAGAAAAAAAAATAGAAAAAGTGGCTTTAAACAAAATAGAAAGGAAAAAGTGTATTTGTTGCTACTTATTTTTTATTCTTCATCAGGTAAAGGAAATTCAATAATCCTCAACATTTATTAGCGTGTTTAATGGGACAAAGCCATCGACAAACATAAAAATAAAAATTGGTAATTTAACACTTAGCTACAATATGGATATGTGTATAAAGTAGTTGTTGATATAGTTTAAATAGAGTTGACACTATAAAAAGGCTTTTAAACTTTATGAGCTTTTATTTTTCTAAAAGACAAAGGGAAAGTAAAAAAAAAACATTTTTTTCTATTCAATTTAGTTTTAAATATGTATACTAAAGACCTTTTTAGAAAAAAGTTTAGAAAGGTGCTGGTGATATCAGATAAGTTTTAATTTATATTTTATTAAAAGAGTTTTTAATTGTGTTTTACAATTGTATAAATTAGCTTTAGTTATAGGAAGTTTATAATTACTTTGAAAAATGTATTTCTAGGTATTTTAGTTCTCTAAAAAATTTTTAAAAAATAAGAGATTTACTTAATTCAATAATACTGGTATCCAAAACCCATATAAGTCATATTCATAAAAAATCTGTACTTGAAAGAAAAAAGTAAAAGCAAATTGATTACTGTTTAGTTCGTCAAAATCCATATATTTTTGTTTAACACATCAAAATCAACTAATCGTTTAAAAGGGATATTTTTTTGCTGACCAGTGTAATACTCTACTTACTTAAAGGCCTCAAATATTTTGATAAACTTCCATCTTTTGTTGTTAAACTTTATAATAGTTTAGCTTAACAATAAGACATTTTTCAAACAAGACCAATGAATATTTCTTATTTTGTAGCAAGTTTTTTTTTAAAAAAAACTTTGAAAACTTTTTTAATAAAACATTAGAGCAACAAGAACACAAAGTATGTTACTTGGCAATTGTTTTTTTTTTATTTGGTTTCCAAATGATGCATATATGGGACATAAAAACAAAAATAGATTAATTAACTACATGTGCTTCAAATTTAAAGTTTCCTTTTATAATGAAAAAAACACAATTTAATCAAAATTGTCCTTAAAGAAAAAAATTGTACAAAAGTTTTAATAACAATTTCTTGTTTTATAATTTTAGTTAAGGTGTGAATATTTACACTTGGGAGTAAATAAAAGTTTTTTCTTGATCATAAGATAAAAGTTTATCATGAAAACAATTTAAGATTTATGTCAATTTAAGATTTAATTCCTATAAATAGGCAACATATTTTATAATAAAAATTATTCTTGTTATCAACATGATGAAATTTTAGTATTTTTTTTTTAATCTAAATATCTAAATACACAGAAAAAATAATTATATTTATTTATTTATTTATTTATTTATTTAAAATTTGAATTTTGATTAATTAATAATATTCATCTTTGATAAATTGTTTAATATATTGAATTATATAGAAGATTTTTAAATAAATATATTAACAAATTTGTTTTGTTTTACTTTGTCTAAATACAACAACACTAGTGTAGCCTAAACGAAAATCAATAGAAATATTTTAGCTTTTAAAACCATAACATTGTGGTCACATTCTTTTAAATAGTATTTTTATTAGACAAAACAAGTCCCGAGAGCTCAATTTAGATTACCATATAACACAACAACAAAAAGTGAATAGTGTACATGTACATATATTTAGCCTACTTTCATAAATAGTTGACTAGGTAAGGGACAAAAAGAATTAAAATACTAAGTAAAACATTACGTGTCAAAATCTAAAGCTTTGAAAATCAGTTTAGTAACATTTAATAATAATTTTTCCAGTTTATGGTTTCTTTATATTGATCAGTTGCAAAACAAAAATTGAAGTCATTAACACGTATTTAAATTATATGTTAAGGTGGCAATGAAATCCAGAAATATTATGTTCTATATTATCTTAATAGATATTTTTATCATTCATCTAAAAGCTTAAATTAGTTGCCAAGTATTACAAATTACCTAAGAAATATTTTGTAAAATATCATATTATTCCATAAATAAAAAAAAAAAAATCCACATTTATTTCATTCATTTCAATGCTTTATATTAATATTTGTTTGTGAGTGTATATTTTTAATATTTTACCAGTTGTTTGTATCTAACTGTATAAAAAAATTTTTTTTTTCTCTTTTTTTATCTGAAAAAAAATAACTGTGAAATTTGTGATTACTGGAATAGGCTATGATAACGCTATTGATGAAGTTATCACACAGATTTTCAAGAATTTATTTTTGTTATATATATATATATATATATATATATATATATATATATATATATATATGTATATATA
>MINK01175261.1:0-17368 GCA_001735545.1 Phormia regina
TAAAATTTCTTTTATTCATAATTAAAATCTTTTCAATTCTTGAACTATAAATGAATATTTTATTTCTTTTTTTATATATCACCATGACTAAATTAAATAAAAAATAATAATACAAAAATACGTTTCTCAAAAAGCCTAAATAAGGATATTAAAATGATCTTTCTTAAGCAAATTATAATATTTAAACAAAGAATCGACAAAAAAAAAAAAAAAAAAAATAACAACGAATTTAAAAAACAAAATGAACGTAATCTTCTACATGAAACTTTTGAATCCATCACGTTTACTTAAAATACAATTTCATCCTCCTAAACAATATTGATGAAATACTATTTTGACTAACTTTGTCATGGTGATGAGGAGGTGAAAGAATTTTTGAAAGTGAAAAAATAAAACATACACACAGAAATATACATATTGAATATGTATCGTGTACATTTGAATGTTATATCTTGTGCAATATATTTACGAATTGACAAAATTATTTGCTAAAAGCATATTGTCTTTTTTTATTATTATTTATTGTTAGCATACTTTTGGGTTCTTATTTTTTGTTGTTATGTTGTTAAGCATACTTTTGAAGATTGTTCTTTATTTCGTGAGAATTTTATTTTAAACTAATATAAAAACAGTGGGCAAAACTAAATAGAAATATAAAAATATGTATATACGTATGTAAATCCTTAAAAATTTAGTTTTATAAAATTATAGCTATAAATAAAACTATAGCTACAATATCAACCGATTAACTTGTTTTCTGGAAAAGATTGCATGAAAATGCATTAACAAATTTAGGAGAATTTTACTTCATTAGGGTAAATAACTTGGTTTTAGGAATGTTTTCTACGGATGATTGAGTGACGAATATACAATATACGAATATAGCTAAATCGTAAGGATTTTTTTTATATAACGTTTACTACAATAGATTGATTTTTTAACCCACTGTTCATCCATAAAGTCTTATGTTAACTAAAAAGAAAAACAATAAAAATACATTTCACTGGAATATGATTTGAATAAATTGTGCACATATAATCAAAAGAAAGAAAGAAAAAAATACATATAAAAATTGTTTTTGCCCTTTTTCTTATAATTCTCTTTTGTTTATTTTTTTCAATGCAGCCTTAAAAACATCACCCGCCATTCACGAACAATGCAAACAATTGGAACGTGCCAAAACCAGTGACTTATTGAAGGCTAAAATCCAACAAAGACCCAACAGAGAAGACTTGGAAAGACGTCATATATTGGAAGAAGATGAATGTCATATTGATCCCAGTTTGGCTGAAAAACAGCGTATGCTCAAGAAGGCCCGTTTGGCGGACCAGCTCAATTCACAAATACAACATCGTCCAGGACCGTTGGAGTTAATAAAGAAAAATATTTTACATACAGAAAAACCCATAGAGAAAATAGTAAAAGAGGGTTTAGTAACATTTAAGGCTACAAGTGAGGGTCTGTTAACAAGACCTCAACATCCCAATAGTTATGTAACTTTTGAAGATGATTCACAATCATCGGAAAGTGATACGAGGCAAACACCCCCAAGAGTGGAGGGTTTGGTAGCGGTAACCACAGCTACTACAGAAGTAACAACCACTAGTACTTCCAACACTTGCAGTGATGTTTTACAGGCAGCTGCTGCTTCAGCTGGAATAGTTACTGTGGCTCTAACTATACCTACATCAGCGGGTCAGCTTATGGTTACTTCTACTCCGGCAGGACAAAACAAATTGGGTACTTTAAAATCAAGTTATATACCACCGCCTCCGCCTCCTCCCTTGCCTAATAATTTAAATATTAAAGTAAAACAAGAGACTTCAAGTTTATATGAAGAACTTTGTCAATCTGTGGCTGGTACTGCCACTTCACATTACTTGCCCATGGTAAATTCACCCTGTTCATTTGCCTCCTCCACTTCAACTTTAAGTCCTCTGTCATCAATTTCTTCACCTCCTCTTAGTGTAACACCCAGACCAGTTATACAATCTCCAGCTTTACAAATAGCCAAATCCGATGCTCCAGGCAAGGAGAAAAATAGAAAAAAATCCAAATCTAAACCAGTGTCTAAAGCCCGTACTATAAAATTCCATGAGTATAAGGGGCCGCCTAGTGCTGCCCATAAATTATCTAGTGAAAGTAGTGCCAGTACCGAGGAAACTTCTTATCAATTAATGTTGGAGCAACAAAATTGTTTATTGAAATTTTTGGAGACTTTAAACAAAAATCAATCCATAATACCGGCTACCAGTGCGGCAACAACTACACCTACATCTAGTGTGGTGAGTACAGCGGGCAAAACGGGTAGTAATGTTATAAATACGGTAACCACAGCCACTGCAAATTCTTCAACTACTTTGGCTTTGGCTACACCCAACAGTGCGGGAAATAATAATACACAGCAAACTGATGCGGGCAATGCAAATAGTGTAAACACTACAAGCACCGGAGCTATAGCAGCAGCACCACGGCCACCACCTTTGCCTTCACCAGCCTTATCGGTAACTTCTTCTATACCCGCTAGTCCCTGTACAAGTTATGCTGAATCTTGTGCTTCATCTTTGCCCGATACCACCAGATTGGAGAAAATGAAAGTGTCTGATTTGAAAATGCATTTGAAGAAACGTAATTTACCAGTTTCTGGACCTAAACCACAATTAATCGAAAGATTAAGGCCCTATTTGCCTTTAGATGAAGGTGCCACAACAACAACAGCCAGTAATAGTGAAAATGGCACAAATGCAGTCGAAGCCATGGATCATTCGGATATTAATTCTCCTAAACCAGCTAATCAATTAGAACAAGAACAAATGGATGTAGTGCAACAGCAAGTAGACTCACCGCAAGCAATGACATTACAAACTGTTATACCTCCCCAACCCCAAACAGCCACCATTATATTGTCCAACGAAGAATTGTTAAGAGAACAACAAAGAAAAATCGATGAACTACAAAGACAATTACAGAGATCCCAGCAAGAGTTATTGGAAATAAGAAAAAGGCAACAACAACAGCAACAGGCGCAAGTTAACATTCAGCAACAAACACAACCTACAGCAACTGTTAACATACAGAAAAATGTGATGGCTGCAGCACCCCCGTATCAACAACAAACCGTAACAGCTCAACTGGTTAATGCCATGCCAACACAACAAATCACATTAATAGCCACCACCACAACTCCAGGAGGTTCGGGGAATAACAATAATAATGTTCCCCAAACATTAACTTTACTTCAACAGCCACATCTTAAGGACATAACCACACCAGCCAAGCTCACTATTAAAACCAATACCAATCCCGTGAAATCAGTGGTGGTGCCGGTACCCATAGTCAACAAGAAACCCAATAATCAATTGCAAATTATAGGCAATTTAAATAATACCACGACCACTACTACGACAACTACTACCACCCCGGTTATGAGCCAAAAAATGGTGGTCAAACAGCAATTGGAGGCTAAGATACAAAAACAAAAACAGGCTCAAGCAGCCGCAGCAGCTCAAGCTCAGGCTCAAGCACAGGCTCAAGCTCAGGCCCAAGCTTTGGCTCAGGTCCAGGCACAAGCTTTGGCCCAAGCACAGGCTCAAGCCCAGCTAAGACTCTTAACACAAAAGACACAAACTGTACTCATTCCAACCGGACCTACCATTACCACCACCACTACCACTCCTTCAACAAATGTTGCCAAGGCCAATGATGATAAATTAAAGATGAAAAAAGTCCATAACAATTGTGTGCCTAATGCAAATACAGCCACTATTGTCACCAATCAATTACCCTTAACCAAAACCCACAATAATTTAGGTTTAGTATGGAATGAGGGTAATCAAACTATATTTTTGGTGGGTCTCAATGATCAACATATGACTGCCCATACTATAGGTAATATTAGTTTAGCTAATGCCACACCAGCTACTAAAAAATTATTAAATGGTCATCAAAGAACTAATTCCCTGCCAAGTATAGTATTTCCCATAGCAACAGCTACACAAACAGCAACGCAAGCAATGACAGTCGGAAATAACAGCAATGAAGTAAAACCCTTAATAACACAACAACAACAACAGCAGCAACAACAAATACAAAAATTGCAAATACAGCAGTCAACACAGCAGCAGCAGCAACCACTACCACAACAACAAATTATACAATTAGATATAAAACCACAAAACTTACAGCCACCACCTCCACCTCCTCCGCCGCCACCACAATATGAAGAAGCTACCAAACAATTGAAAGCAAAACAACAACAGCAGCAACAACAACAACAGCAGCAACAGCAAACAAATTTATTAAATCCTTTAATAAAAATTAAAGAAGAACCCATAAGCGCAACAACAACAAACTTAAACACAAATAACAATGAAACTACAACTGTAGGCAACTCTTCATCGAACTCTAACTTAAATGAACAAAAACCTTTAAAATCTAATATAAAATCAGAAAAATTAAATGATGTCTTAGATATACTTATCAAACAAGGAGATTTAAATGAAAATGCATTAGAACCCATAACACCAGTTAGTACTCCATTAACACCCACCGGATCTAATGTACAAATGAATGATATTACCGATAATTTACTCTTCAATCAATTGGAAGATACTAAAAATATTATAAAACAAGAAAATCTTATGGAAGTGGCTACTAAAAAGGAAATTGTAAATACCCAACAACAACAACAACAAAATCAAATACATTCCATGGAAATGGAATGTAGTAATACCAGCAATAGTAATAGTAATTTAAATATAAATTCAATTTACGATTTTTATCAAAAATCTAATCAAAACACAACAACAGCAGCAAACAATGCCACAGCTAATGCAACTCAAACCAACAATAATAACAATAATTTCATAGAAAATATAGAAATGACTTCACCCTTACAGCCAGAATGTCATATGGATAATGAAAGTGTGGCCAAAACTTTGGATATATTTTTAGATCGTCATCATCAACAGCAGCAGCAGCAACAACAACAACATCATCATCAACAACAGCTTCAAACTCAACAACAAACTTCTCCCATTCATCATGATATGTTGAGTAAAGTTTGTTTGGATACAAATTCCTCACGTGTTACAAATTCTTTACACTCTAGTAACACTCCCGAAGAAGCAAAATTAAATCATTTCGATGAATTTGAATTATTAGAATTAATGTCACAACAATTGGAAATGGATATACAAGAAGACAATTCTTCCTATCAAAATCATCATCATCATCATCTACAACTTCAGCAACAGCAGAGCAATAATTTAAATAAAAATTTTCATCAACAACATTCCAATGATAAAACGCTCTGTAATGGTTTAAATCGTAATATGAATCCCAGTTTACAAACATCTCTAGCTCAGCTAATGAATACGCAAATGTTATCACCCACAAGTGGTAATAATGATACATCAGCCTCGTCGCATACACATAATATTTTAGATGATTTTGATACAGACTGTTTTGTGCAGCAGTTGACACAACAACAAAATCAACAAACGCAACATCATGAACAACATCAACAACAGCTTAATAATCATCAACAGCTACAATTACAACAACAAAACGCTCAAATAAATCATCATAATCTTAATATTATCACTAATAACAATAACAACAACAATAATAATGATAATATTATTATGAATAATAATAATAACAATAATAATAATAATAATAATTGTAATAATTCTTCTACGCCCATGGACGTTTGCGATGATTTCGACAATCCCTTAAGTGATTTTAATTTTTCTACCTTATCACCAGATTCTAACATCAATACACCACCACATCCCTTTGGTATGTCATCTTCGTCCTCTACGACAACATCCTCAGCCACAGCTAATACACAACTTAACGGAAATTCCTTAACAACTTGTGGTTTACAAGCACAAACAACATCTTCTAATAATCATATCTCTTCAGTTTTATCTTCTTCCAATTCAATAATAGGAGGTGGTTTAGGTGGTAACTTATCAAATATGCCGACAAATTCTTTAATGCAACAACAACAACAGCAACAACAGTGTCATGAACAAATGTCCATTTGTAATACAAATGGTGTTGGTGGTGGTAGCATGATTGGAGGAATAGGTGGTATAAACAGTATGGGCTGTAATGGTATGGGTGAAAATTCTTCTAATGCCAACGATACATTTGGTTCAAATTCACAGGATATATTTGATTTATTTAATATTGATGATTATAAAATGTCTTGGGGTGAGGGTGATTTTGCCGTATAAATTATTAATAATAACAACAACTGCATAAATTTAAATGATAAAATAATGGTTGGTATTTTTTATTTTCTTTTAATTAAGTTTATAAACATAGGTATTTAAATGTTGATTATTATTTGTTTTTTTTATTTACAATATTTAATTTTTATTATTTCTAGTGGTTTTATAAAATTACACTATGCGACAAATTGAGATTAAGGATGTGGAATGAAAATAATTCCATTTGCACCTCTTAATAAGTGTAATAGACCGCACAAAAGATTAAGCTAAGGATAGTAAGCTAAACGTTGTTGAACTTTTCTATTTTAGCACTAAAATAGTTTCAGGGAAAAATCGAAAAAATTAAATACTTCGACATATGTAAAAAATTAACATATGTAAAAAATTAGAACATCCACATATCTCTGGATATAAAGTGTAATTTCGGTGAAGAATTTATTTATATTATTATCTTTCGAATACTCTTTCGATTACAAACATTTTGCATGTCAGTTAAAAATTCTTGGGAGGGTTTATTACAGTTATCAAGAACTATAAATAGCAAATGGAATGATTCCGTCCCTAAAATACTGTTGCGTATTGTTGTTTATAGTTTAAAATACTTCAATTGAATTGAATACTTTATGAGGTCTATAAAAGCGATTTTAAATTAATGTTACAGTGTTCCCAAAATGCATTGTTTTGTCAACTGTTGAAAAGTCTTCATAAAATTTCATCTGGTCAGAGAAGAAGAAGTGCTTTCGAATTGATGTTGAGGAGCACAGAATGAGGATCATAAAAATTACCTCGAAATTAAAAAAAAGAAAATGTTAAGGTTCTAAAAAAATTTGTTTCTTAAATTCAGGGTTTAAAAAATTTTGCAGTATTAATAAAGAATTTTTGAAGTAAATAGTTTGCGGTTATATTCTACATATAAATAACAGGTATTTTACCCAAATTAAAACAAAAGAAATTCTGATCATTGATCTCTTAATTGATGGACCGTTCACTACAAAATACTACGTATTATATAATTTCATTTATTATTATCATCATACGTTAAATAAAATAACGTAACTAATTCTCTTTCAAAATATATAAAAAGTAAATATTTTTTTTCGTGAATTTGAAAATACATAAGACTAAAATTGTATAGGAACCCCTTTAATTAATTTGAAAGGTATACAAGATCATTTAGTTTTTCCTTGGCAATCTTTAGCTAACAGGAACTAAACTCAATCAAATCAGCTTTAATGAAATTTTTTTCGGAGAAATAACTTTTTCATTGTATTTTTCATTAACATTTTTGTAATTTTCAAGGTATTTAAATTTGTTTGAAGTGTTTTAAATGTAATTTATTAACAAGATTATAAATATTTTATTTTATTATATTTTATGAATTATAATTTTTTATCTATTATTTTTCTTTTAAGTTTGTTTTATTTTATTTCAAGTAATTTTTGTTTTTAACAAGAAACTAACATAAATGCCAACCCGTATTTAAGTGAAAAAAAATGTCAATTATAAATTATACCAAATAAATATTTGCCAGATGCTCTAAATTTAAATCTAAAACTAAAGTTTATTTTAATTAAAAAAAAAAAAACTCAAACGGAATAAAATACTCAAAAAAAAAAATTATTTGTTAATTAATTTTTAATTAACTTGAAGTTTTGTTTTAAACAACTGAGTTAAGTCTTTAAACGCAAAAGAAAAACTTAAAAGAATTTATGTAAACCCTAAAGTATGCTACATTTTTATTCAAACACTAGCTAAACTAAAAGGTCTTTAATTATTTTGTTTGTTGAAAAAAAAAAATATTTTGTGATTTCTATTTGATTTTATTTAATTTAATTTTTGGCTGGTGTTTTATTTGTTATTTTTCTTTATTACTTTATTATTTTTGCATCGCTCATAAAAACGATTTTAATTAATAAGTTTTTATAAAAATTAAACGATTATTTATAAAGGAAATAATATACAAAATAAGTTTATGTTTAAAGAAAATTTTGAATTTTTATAATAAAACTTTTAATGCATAAAAAGAAAAAAAAAAAAAAGAAAATAAAGTTACAGCCTCCTTTTACTACACATTGTTTCGATGCATTTAACAAAATTTTATTATCCCTTCTATTTAATTCTTGTTGAAAAAATAAAACAACTAATAAAATAAAAACTTCTTTCCAAAAATTAATAAAAATGTTAACACTAAAAAACAACAACCATATTTTATATAACAGTAAAAAATAATTACAAAAAAAAAAAAAAAAAAAAAAAAAAAAAATTTTTTTTTTTTTTTTTTTTAAAAAAAAAAAAAAATATAAAAAATATGTTTCTAATTAAGAGCATTCCCAGAAAAAAAATCATAAACCAACATTAAAGAAAATATATAAATATGAAAAATAAATTTATATGAAATTTTAAAGGAAAAAATAAATAAATAAATAAATAAATAAATAAATGAAGAGCTGCATGAATTAAAAAAAAAAAACTTAAAACAGGAATGTTAGATAAACTAATTAATAAATGAAAAAAAGAATTAAAATTGAATAATTTAATTCTTTTTTAAATTTAGGTTAGTTAAACTTAAAAAAAAGAAATTTTTAGAAGACACAATAATAAAATAAAATAAAAAAAAAAACATAATTAAATTAAAACAATATTTTACTTTATACTTTAATAAAAATATTTCTTTAAAACATTCATTATTTTAGAATTTAAGTTTAATCTGTAAAATTTAAAAAAATAAATTAATAAAATAGAAAAAATGAGTTTATTATGACAACTTTAAATAAAATTTATGTTTGTTATAGAAAAAAGTGAAATTTAAAAATATTATAAGTTTTCTTTTTTTGTAATTATAAAAACATTTTTCGGCTGTAGAGTAGATTTTAATAAAATTCAAATATTTATAAAACTAAATTTGTTTGTTAAAAATTTTTAATAAATTAAAAATTTATTTCGTAAATATATTTCCTTTCCAAACATTATAGAATTATTAGGGAGAGTTGTCATTTTCAAGTCTTGTAAAGTCAAATAATTGAACAAAAGAAAAAACAAAAAAATAAATGCAAATAAAAATAAAAATATTTAGTTTACAATTTTGCAAAATTTAACGTGTATGTTTTTCCCTACATACAACTTATTACACAGAATATATTTTATTCAAAAAAATTATTGTTTTTTATTATTATTTTATTTTTTTATTTGTTCACATTTTCCTTTGACTGACTTTTCAGGGAAAATAAATTTGAGAACGTTCTCTCTAATAATTTTACTTTGTCATTTATTATGGTTTCCATCATAGATTAACAACTAGATATTTATGTGAGAGAAAAAAACCTAATTCAATTGTCAAAAACCTAATTCATACAATAACAAAATAAATGTAGTCACATATATTTTGTTTTTGTGTTTTCAAAAAAAATGAGTAAATTATTTGAAAATTATATAGTATAGTCTCACATAAACTTCTAGAGTTCTATTCTATGGTTTCCACATTTAAATTGTTTTAAATTTTATTAAGAATAACCCCCATAGTTAAATCTTAAATTATATTACTTTTTATTTCATATTGCTAAATATAAATTTCACGTTAAATAGATTTAATTTTAAATATAATTTTTAAATTTTAATTTATAGAATTCTTAAAAAAAAAAAAATATATAAAAAAATCTATTAATAAAATAATTTTAAAGTATTTCCTTAAAGGAAAGAAAACGCCTTTATGTTAGTGAAGATTTTTGGAAACTAAAAAAATTGTAAAATAAAAAAAAAAAAATACTAAAAATTTTAAATAATAATTAATATAAAATAAAATATGTTTTAAAAGTTAAAAAAAGTATATACATGATTAAGAATAAATATACATACATTACTTGAGAAATAAAGAAATTCCGTTTAAATTATAAATAAAACAAGAAATAATTAAACTTTTCAATAATAATAATAATATGTTAGGTAAACCTAACCTAAAAAAAAAACAAAAAAATAATAAGAGAAAACTTAAATGTACTTAATTATTTTTAAATAAATTACAAAACAACAACTTAAAATAATATAAAAATGCTTAGCATTCTTAAAATAAATAAAATAAAAATCAATATATTTTTATATAAAATAAAAACAATAAATTATTATTAAAAAAAAAAAAATCATAATTTAACATTTTGCATTAAATTATTCATTCTTCAGAACATAAACATTATTAAAAGTAAAAAAACTATTCCTCATTTAAAACTACTTCTACTACTAGCGCATAAACAGACATTAAATAAATAATATACTAAAAATAATAAATATTCAACTTAATAACTACAACTTATTTATATATCAATATAAAACAATTATATTATTCAACTACATTGAAAAACACAATAATAAACTATTATTTTGTTTAATAATCATTAACAATTTAACTACAAAAAATAAATAAATAAACAATTATGAAAAATATTTTATAAAATCACACACACACATAAACACTACCATTTACTCTTACATCTACATATATAAATATTATAAATAAATAATTACTTACAGACATACATACGTATAAAAACTATTAAATCAATATTTGATAATTTCCATTATTAATATATACATACATACATACAAACTTATATATAATAAAAATAAAATTGTTTGTATTCTTTTTATGTTTATTTTATTTTAAATTTCATATTGACTCATTTTGTTAAAAAAAAGAAAGAAAATTATATTAACTAAAATTAAAAAGTTTTTTTTTTTCCAAAAACTTTTTTTATTATTTGTTTTATTTTATTTTTTCTTAATATAAGTTTATTAAATTTACTATTATTATCAATTATCCATAATTATTATCTAGTAATGCATTTTATAAATAAATTTAATTCATTATTATTATTATTATTCTTCTTCTTTTTTTTTAATAACAAAGTGATAAAAAATTATAAAAATAAAAAAAAAAAACATATTAATTTTTCCAAGAAAAAAAATCAAAAGTGTTTTATTTGGAATAAAGTTTTTAGTAAGCATGATGTTATAAAAAAATGCTATTCAAAAGTTTTAAAATAAATTACTGTCTGTACTTTAGCTTAATGTGTCTGAATTTTATTTTTCTTTTTTTTTTTCAAATATTTTTAAAGACTGGGATTTGAGATTTAATTTTAAAATCCAATTGCCAAAGATTTTGAACAAATTCAAAGGGAAGTTATTCTTGCTACCAACTCATATAATTATATTTTTTAACAAAAGCTAAGAATGAGCAAATCATATCTGAGAAATATATAAGTTTCTTATTCCGTTTGTAACGGGGAGTAAAAAATGACCATATCTGTTCTTTGAAATGGCACACGGACTTCGGCATCTGCCATATATAATATATAAATCAAAAGATCAGAAATCTCTTTGAGAAATTAAATACAGCAGATTAGTTTATAAATGATGGACATGTGTATGCTTAATAACACACTTTTCTGGTTGCAAATAAGGTTTGCAACTTGTATTATGAATTTTTGTTTCTGTATATAAACGTACAAAAATATACAAATAAAATTTTTTTAATAAAGCAGCAGGTATTACTTTATTAAAAAGATTTTATTTGTATATTTTTGTACGTTTATATACAGAAACAAAAATTCATAATACAATTGTTTCATTTGTTTTGAATATAAAAAAATAGAATCATAGGTGTAAAAGTATAAAATAAAGCATACTTTAAGGCGAAATGATAAAGAGTATTGAATACTCGGAAAATCCAAAATTTAGTCTAGAATCTCGTTGTTGCAGAGTTGCCAGTGCATTTTTTGAAAAATACCTACAACTGATACAATAATCCCATTTTTCCTACGCGTAGAATCCGAAATTCCCTTACACAAAATCCCTACATATTTAATATCAAATGTTTGAAAATTAACAATAAATTAGGGAAATTATTTCAAGTTATTGCCATTCTTTAAAGGAAATATATCTTCTCCTATAAAACTAACAATTTCAAGGTCTGAAAATAATATTTATTAAAATTTGAATTTCATTTTATTTACTCTGACAATGTCTGACAATTGAATCAAATAAGTTAGATTTTTTCGAGTGAAATCGGGACCTTTTTCTATTATTGTTAAACAAATCAAAATATTTAATTTGCAAAATTTCTTAGTTAAAAGATTTTAAATATGAATATTTTATGTCTGTTTTCAGAGTTTTCGATTTCTATATAATCATATGAATACAATATAGATTTAAAATTACAAATTTTACACTTTTATTTTATTGATAATGTATTTAATTTAGGTGTTCAGTTTCATTAAAATACAGTTTACAAATGTATAATTTTAACATCCCATATTAAAAAATGTATGCTTGGTAAAGGTGTACTAACTTTTTCTTATGGAAATTTGCATACAAAAAGTTAGTAAACCTTTATCAAACATACATTATTATTATTTTTTTTTTTTTTAAGAGTAAAAAGGTAATTTTTTTATTAATTTTTTAAAATTGTCCTAAAATTTAATAATTTCAAGTCTTCTAGATTGAAACTTGAAATATTACAAGATATGTATATCGTTCATGTTAATATTGTGAAAAATCGATCGCATAACCCAATTTTGGAAATTATTATTTTCTTAACACTTCCTTATATTTTAAATTGTAATTAAAATTTTAGAACATGAAATAGAATAGAATATTAATTCTATATTCCGAATTAACAGGAATGCTCACTCTTCCGCATCAATTATCACGCAAGAAGACTTATTCCCGGAAAACGAAATAATCAAAATTTGTTCGTAAATATCCTTTTAACTGTAAGATAAGTAAACTTAATTTTTATATCCAATGCCACCAGAGTTGGTTGGGGAATTATGCGTTTGTGCTGATGTTTGTAAGGCACAGAAAAAATTATCGGACCGTCACCTTGAAGTGAATCACTTTCTGAGTTGATTTAACGATGTCCGTTCGTTCGTCTGGCTGGGTGTCCAAATAAACGTTGTATAAAAATGTCCTCCCGGAATAGGGGTTTAACGATCATAATTATCTTAAATATAGCAATATTTCTATGAAATTGGGTACAAAGGAGTTTTATATAAGTGTGCCAAATCTTATCAAAATCGGTTTATAATTGACCATAGAATGAATAAATCTTTTAACGAAAATTCTCTTAAAACTTTTTTGTATTTTTAAATAAAAAGAACAATATATACATCATATCATAATTTCGCACTACATTTGAGTGTTTATCCGTTAAAGTTTATGCTAAAGTTTACAATTGTGGCAAATAAATCATTTGTTTAAATTTCATTTGTTTCAAATTTTGAATTTTTTTTCCTAGAAAAAGAAACTATAATTTTAGAAACTTATCTTAACCCTGGGGTATAGTTTATTTCAACAAAACAGAACAAAACAGAACAAAACAAAGCCAAAAAAGTACTTGCTTCTCTATTACATTTATTGGGTGTGACAAAGCAAGAGAGTGAGTAAGTGAATGAGTGAGTGTAAGTTTGTTTTATATATCCTGTTTGTTGTTGGGTTGCTTACGCATGTCATCAGTTGGTATTAAGTGGGGTATTTAGGTGTTGTCGTTGTTTTTATTATTATTATCAGTTTGTAATACATACTTATAGGAGTAGATATTGTTGTTATTTAATACACATACATACATACATACAAACACATATACACATACACTTTGATGTTTTCTTGTTTTTCTATTTTATTTTCTAAGTTGTGCGTCAGAGTAACAATTGAGCTGGGTATTGATAATAATAATGTGTATTGTTTGTTTGTATTTTTTTTTTTTTAATATGTAGTTGTTGTACTAGGAGTACTTAGAGTTGGCTGTTTTGGTGTGAGCCAAAGGATTTTCTTGGTTATTGTATGCATGTATTTAAATTCACATCCTTATACATATACAACTTGTTGTCTGCAAAATTTTTTTTCCTTAAGCAAAAATTAAAAATTAAGAACATTTTTGCATGAAAATGGAAAAACACAAACACATTTATACACTTGGATTTATTATTAGTACAAGTTGGTGAGATATATAGTTCGAAAAAAGGAAAATTAAAGATATAATAAAAATGAAATGGAAAAAGCAACAAGTTGTTTAAGATATTTATATTTGTATTTTTTTATTGAGATTTCATGGCGCTAGAAAATGTCGAAGTCGTTTTGTATATACATATATATGTGATGAGTATATACATACATATGTATGAGTGTGGTTTTATATTATTTTCACATAAAAGTATCATTAAAAATTTTTACTACATTTATATTTATAAAGAAATCAAAAACTTTTGTTAGCGATTGTTTGACGTTTGTTGATTTTTGTAACTAATTTTTTTTTATGCTATATTTAGGATTGTAAGGTTTTTGAATATTTTTAGTAAAATTTCGGAATTAATTGAAACAAAGATCAGCGTAACTCTTTCATATTATTCAAAACCAAAAGAAAACAAATCTTTTCAAGAAAGCCAGTTTAATAAAATCTTAAGAGATGGGAGTAATAAAACTTTGCTCTTAACTTTAACATTTCTCCAGCAATATAAACAAGTCATTTATAGATTGTTTCAAGGCCCTTAAATTGCTTTTTTAAATGAAAACTTGAGAAAAGAACTTAAATATTAATTAAGTATAATTATATAGACAAAACCTTAAGATCTTTTTTTTTTATTCCTTTAGAAAAATCATTCATATTAATAAATACAAAACACATAATATTAATATTAGCAAATATCCTGTTGACCTTGCTACTGTAGGGATATTTTTAAGGTCATTCTATCATCTTCTTCCAACAATAATTATTTATTTCTCTAAACAATATTCTTAGTCGTTGTTATTGTTGGCCAACTTATTTGTGTTAACTTAAAAATATACATTTTGTTTTTGTTTATAGGAACGATGTATTTGTGTGTGCTGGTAACTGTGTAAGTTTCTATGTTGTTGACAACAAACACCCAGCCTGTTGCTGCTCCATCATTGTCAGTTGTACATAAAATAACAATTAATATTAATGTCAAACATTAAAAACAAGCAACGAATGGTTTGTAGTAACAAAAGAAAGGACGAAGGAAAAATAAAAGAATAGAAATAAAAATAAATTTCAAAAATAAAAATAAAAATGAAATTAGAAAAGTGTTAGAAACACTTGTTGCCGAGAATGAATTTAGAATTTAATTAAATTTCAATATTGTTATTGTTGTTGCTGATTATTATTTCATTTTTGTTATTGTAGAACTCATATTTCTAAGTATTAGTTAAATAAATGTTTGAAAAAATTTAGTTTTATCGCTTTCTTTCATGAATATTTTGGATGAACAAAAAGTTTTTTGAAAAAAAAAAATATATAAAATGGAAACTTCCATACTACAGCCAATATCAGAGTCTTTAGAGCGGACTATAGACTAGACTATATATATAAAAAATTTCGATTTTCATAGAATTTTTTCGAAAAATTAAAAAAAAAAAATTTTGACATTTTTTTTTAATTTAGTAAAAATTTTATTTTTACTAAATTTTTTTCCTTTTAAAGTAAATTTTCGATATATTTTTTTTTATTATTAACAAAAAATTTTTTTTCGATAAAATTAAATGTGTATATCAAAAATACTTTGAAATTATTATATCTTTTTGAAACACTCTTTAATAGTTATATGCGTTGGCATTATGATTTGTCTTAGATTTCTTATTTTCATATTTGAAAATGTTAGTAAATTTTGTTTTACCAATTTAACGCCTTCAGGGGTAATAATAGACCAATAACAATTTCATTTAAAATAATTATTTTCTCCATTTCAAAATATGAATGAAAATTAATCTACCAACTTTTAAATAGAAATAATTATAATAATAATTATGATTATGAAAATTGTAAGAAAAAAGTTTAATTAAATTTTTTGTCAAAATTAAAAAACAAAAAAGCGAAAATATATTAAGAGGAAGTTTAATGAGAAACTAAAGAAATTCTTTAAAATGAAATCAAAACACAAAGACAAAGTTTCCAAGAAATTTTAACAAATAAGTCAATTAAGAAGAATTCAAATAATATCCAAAATTGATTATTCAGTTTATATGCGTTTCAAGTATAATTCGGTAAGAATTTTTGTTAAAGATTTAATTATTTTTTAAAATATAAAATATATGTATTTTTTAATAGTTTTTGTTTGTTTATTTGACTATAAAGACATTCTTGTCAAAAGATTTATATATGCATGTCCTTGCATTGATTTTAAAAACTATTTTTTTATTATATATAATTCCATGCCACAATATTTTGTTATGAGTAAATTACTAAAAGAAATAGAGAGCGAGAGAGACATTATAAATTTTATAATCCTTATATATGTTTTTACATAAATAAATATTTAGAACATATGTATATATATATTAATTGTGTTTTTTTCTTCTACTCGTACAACGTATTGTTTGCTGTTTTGATTATATTTTTTTTCCTTAAGAAAGATTGTGAAATTTAATTTTATAAGTTTATTTATATAGGAGAAAAGGACATTATATAATATAAGAAAAAAAAATTAGTCATGCAGGTTTTAGTTTTTAATCGGCTTAAAGGATCAAAATTGAGGTAATAGATTTGAATTTTTAAATATTATCCACTCATACACACGTACAATTTAAAACCACATCACATCACTAAACTTAAAGTTGTATTGGTGATGTTTAATTGGTTGGGTTGGTGTGCGTTTGAAGATGTATTTAAAAAAGTGTTATGTATTTTTAAAATAAAACAAATAAATTTTAAATATTTAAAAATTATAATAATACCCAGCAAAAAACGTTGAAGTTCTTCAAAAAGAGAACATTTTCACAACTTCAAAGTGGAACAAAGTGCATATTTTTAACGTTTTTGAAGTTTCTTAATAATTGACTTCCCAAAAAAAGTGAAAAATAAATAAATTTTTAGCGGAAAAAATTGTATAATTTCTAACAAATATAAATTTATAAATTTTAAAGCATTTTTATTATTACTTATAGTTCCAAGTAGAGTTTTTATTTTAAAAAAACTGTATAAACATGTGAGTGTTTTAAGAAGTACTCAAATATTAATGAAAAAGAAGTTATGAAAGGAATAACATCTTACCAATGACAAACATGGGTTTAAAAAAAAGAACTTCTGCAATCTCTTTTTCCACCACAAAGTACTTCCTTCCAAT
>MINK01175262.1:277-12905 GCA_001735545.1 Phormia regina
ATAGTATTATGCCTAAAGTCAAATTTTCTGAAACAAATGGGTGATAGATCTATTAAGATGAACCCTATATTATCTATTTTAAGTCTCTAAGTAACTATTCCAATAGATTAAATTTTATAAATAGTATTATTTTTAAGTCTAATATGTATTACTAAAACAATTCGGTTAATCGAATAATTAACCGATAAACTCAAAAGCTCGAATAATTATTTGTTAAATAATCCGAATAATCGGAAAGCCCGATTAATTGGATACTCTAGTATATATAGAGTATAGTTATATTAACATAACTATTAAAACATTAAATAAAATAAACATATTTTATGCTACACAGAAAAAAAAATATTGAAAAACATTCTATAAAATTTTTAATTTCAATTAAATAAATTAATTGAAATCAAATTATTGTAACAAAATTAATTTTTTTTTTTCATGGAAAAATTTAAAAAAAATATTTCAATTAAACAATTTATCGATGTCAAAAACTATTACGTTTTTAATTATAGCAATTATTTAATTGATTAGAATTAAATATTTTCTATTGAAAATAAATAGAAATTTTCGGTTTTAAATTATTTTTCTTAATGTATCAGTTAATATTATTTATGAAATAGGAAATAAATAAATAAATAAATAAATAAATAAATAAATAAATGCCAACATCGTCATTCCGTCAGCAATACAATACCCTGCGGCAATTTGTGCAATAGTACTGGTCCTTCAATACCAGTTGTGTACCAATTGACACCTAATAGCCAACAAAGTACCAGTTAAATTGAGAACCAGTTTAACCAGTGAGAGCTAATGAGCAATTACCAACTTACGCGCAATAACAATCTGTGGCTAAGTGATGAGTGTGTAAGACTATAAATCATGAGATAAATGAAAGTCAACTGGGTCCGATTCGGGGTGTTGCCATCGACAAAAAAAATATAAATTGTAAATATATATACAAAAATAAAACAATTTCCTATATATGTTTTTACAAAATTGTTTATATTTATTAATATTGTAACTGGGTTTGTTCTGTGGCATGTCGCAAAACTGGTTCAAAAGGGTGAATTTCTCTCTTCTAGGCTAACGCCATACTAAAGTGACAGGTCCAGCTCATGTAAAGTGTTAAAACTAGAACTGGTCCCTGTCACTATGGACCAATCCCGTGACATGTTTTGTGTTAGTTCATTTTCCCTCTAGGGTATTGAACAGATTAATATGCATTTATATTAGAGTAATTAATTATTTAAGATCCTTTTTGGAAGCATATATAGTAACTAGTTGCCTATAATGACATCACCGTGGTAAAATAATGAGTTAAGTTGCTAAAGTGTACGTAGTGTAGTGTTATTTAATAGCATTTTAAATTATTTGATAATGTACTTGTTCTACTTTGACGTTACGACCAATTTATTTTATTTGATATCTATTTTAGTGTCAGAACTGGTTGTGACACCTCTTGTTCTGAGGATGTTATTAAAGAATCTGAAGTGCATCCGTTTACACTAGTTTTACAACTAATAATTTTAGAATATGTTCTAAAATTTTTCCTGTGATGAGGTATTATTTCCTTTCATTTGTCAGATTTGGCATACATTCCCTTGCCTTGTTTGTTCTATAAGATAATCATTTTAATAAACGTTTATTTTTGTTAAAAAAAGCACAAATGTACGCATGTTAATTATAGTTTTTGTTTAAATGCTGTATAAATACCAAAAAAATAAATAAAAGAACTTAACTTTTTGTTGTTTCTGATATATATCTATCAAAATAATAGTTAGTGAGTGAATAAGTGTAGCATTAATACTTATGTATATTTATATGTAAATGTATGTGAATGTTTAATAAAATAACTACATATAAATGTGTATGTATGATCTTTTTTTTTTTTTAATGAACTAAAATTTTAATTGTTGTATTTATTCTGTTGTTTGTATGTAAGTGTCATGATGTTTAAGCTTTTAAACAAAATAAAATTGTTAAGATGTTTTTTGTTCTTTTTAGTTTAACAAGTGCAAGACTTTTTTAAAAGTTTACATTTTAATAAAAAGAATTTTTTAGGTTTATAATCATATGTTTGTTTGTTGTTTGTTTCTTGTCTGATACGAAACAAGTACAAGTAGAAGTAGAAGAGTTCATTTATATGTTGGTTTTTAATTGTTGTAAAAATTGTCTAAAACAAAACCTTAAATACCACTAAATTTTTTGAGATTAATATCAGTAAAAGAAATTACACGCAACGTGCGTTTTATGACAATAAAATAAAATAAAATTAAAACAGAAAAAAAAAAACCCAGAATAAAATCATGGAAAATAACCGTTACATTATTGAAATCTAAAAAAAATTTATGAGGGCAAAACTAATTTTGATGACTTTAATTTAAAGAGAAATTCAATTTTGTTATCGTAAAATAATAAATAAATATGTCTTTAATATTAAAATAAAAATATAATAAAATTCAACATATTTTTATTAATTACTATTGTAGTAAGTGTTAAAATAACATAAATTTATTAAAGAGATTTGTTGTTAATTAAGAAATGTGAGTAACAAACTTCTAAAGATTGATAACAATCTTTAAAACGAAATTAAACTAAATTTATAATTTTTTTTATTTAAACATATTTTTGTACTCAAATCCTATATTTAATAATTGTTTCAAAATCATATTTCCATAAAATAAAATTTAATTTTTATTTTCAATTTCATTTAAAAATTACCATTATATCCCCTGATATTTTCTAGAAATTTCATAAAAATTTCTTCAACATTATCAACCTGCCAAATAAATATAATATTAATTGACTCAACAAATATTTAAAATTTTAAAAACACATACACACACATGTTTTCTTGCCCAACCATTACCCTGTAATAAAGTTAACTTTTTTTTTTTGTACAGAAAAGAAATAGAAAGAATATAGAAACTACTAAAATAAAACTAAAAAAAGGACTATAGAAATTCCCAAATAATACAATAACCGTTTGGCAGCCATATTACTTTTTGATAACTTTTTAATTTAATAACTTGAAATAATAATAATAAAACAATGCATGCTCGTGATTAAACATACACATTTCGAATGGATTACAACTAAAAATACACACATACATACATACAAGCACATTGCAACTGAAATATAAAATACTCCTAGTTAGTTTTAAACACATAATAAGTACAACACCAACCGCAATACTTTCATATATACAACAACAATTTCTATATACAAAACTAAAAATAGTTGCAGCAAAATTATCAGACAGACTTTACAAAAAAAAAAAAACAGAGTTTTAACTGCGATATTCTTCAAAAATAACGATAAATTTTCAAACATCGTTTTATGGAAGTTTTCGATTAATGTTGTTCCTTTTGTGAGTAAATTTTAAAAAAATTTCTTTTCATTTAAAATTTTCTTTTTATACCAAAATTAAAAAATTTTTAATAGCAATTTTTATGAGATTTGTTATTTTAATTTTATAGCAAACTTCTGCTAAATTTTCTTTTTATAAAAAAAATATATTTAAATTAAAAAAAAAAAAAACGTTTAAATCCTTTAAAACTCTGACAAATGTTTCTGAACACAAAGGCCATACGAACCATTTTGATAATAAAACAATTCAACACTTAATAACTGCATTGCACGGACAGACTTAAACGAAATGGTGAAATACGCACACACATACACTTGTAAAATAAAATTTTCATTTACACAACACAACACAACTATGCCAGCAAAAATAATATCTAAAGAGGAGGCAAAGTATCAAGGAGTATGATTTCCTATAAAAAACATAAACACATTGTTTTAGTATTTTGTTGTTATTGTAGTTGCAGTTCAACAACAACAACAACAATCATAATAAAAAAGGCCCATTTCCATGTTCGCACATACAAGAAAAATTGTTATTTAAGTAAAAAATGTGTTATTGTAATTGCCTGTTAATGTTGTATTTGTTGTTGTTGTTGCTGTTGTATGCAATAACAGTCATGAGTAGTTCAGTGCAAGAAATAAAGTTTACATGTTTAGTCGTTGTATTTTTGGCGTCATAAATAAACGGACCCCAAAAATACTAATAATAAAAATAGCAACGAGCATATTATGGTTACCAATACTAGCAGTATGTTTGCAATACACAAGCATTGTTTACCAATGTTTGTGTGTGTAGTTGCCAGTTTGTGTTAGTGTTCATGTCCTAATTCCATAATAAACTCAACTCTAAATTATAAAATGACTACAAAACACTGATATTAATACAAACATATTGATAGGACTGTATATAAACGAGGGTAGGTTAATAATGATCTTTAAGTTTTTTTTTTTAAATTTTGTTAAGTGAAAGAAAAAACATTTGCTTTTACATGTCTATTTTTACAAATGAATATTAAACTTTGCTAAAGCTTTTGGAAGACTTTTAAAGGACGACTCTCGTATATAAAGAGTTACAGACTTATAAGTAAATTTATTAGTTATGGGGATATTATAGCTTCTTTCCTACTAACAGTCATATAATTTATACAAATGTATGTATATGCATTTGTTGGCCTTTGTATGTATTTACATATGTATATGTGTGTGAGCTTAAACATGTATGTGTTATAGAGGTTTAAGTTCATATTTTTTTGTTTAAATTTATATTTAAAGCGCGGTTATGGAGCAACACAATTTGTAATAATCAATACACTTTGTTTAATAAAAATAAGTCTCTACATATATACATAAATACTCACACATATACACAGCAAAAAGGCAACTAAAGAAGCGCTAAAAAAGTCATGAATTTCACTTTATGTTGTCATTTAAAGGAAAAGATCTCCATGGTTGTCATTAGTAGGATGTTCTTCCTTTACACTTCTTGTTCCTTGCTTTTGAAGTACTTCTCTTAAAGCTATGTTTATAAAATTGTTTAACAAAAAATCCTTTTCAGCCTTATTAAAATATGATAATCAAATTTAATTTATTTTTATTTTTTTTTTGAAAGTAATTATTAGGAATATTCAGTTGAAAATATGCATTTGGTTCCACTTTGAAGTAGTGAAACTATTTATTTTTGGAAGCTCTTGATCGATTTTTACTGGGTGTATATAAAAATATAAAATATGCACTCAATATCCTGGCAGAAAAATATAAAAGTTATTTTTTGTTCAGGCCTTTGCAAATGTCTTTATCATATTTTCCAAAAGGATTGGAAGGATTGGAATGTTATGATTAGTTTACCTTTTTCGAAAATCCCTCCAAAAAAGACCTGGACTACTTTGCTAAAACAAACCATTAGTAATTCTTGGTTCAATTTAAGAGAAAGTTAAATGCAAAGTGTATTTTCTCTCATTTATAAAGTCCTTAAATTTATAATTTTGTTTAAAAGAGAATGTTATGAGCACACAGAGTAGTATCGACAACTTCTGTTTAAAGTATGACACCATTCCGTGTCAATAGTTTATCAAACTCAATGGAGGTCTTTGATAATTCGTAGGAGTTAAATTGGCACATCATCAGTTTCTAATAACTAAATAATATCTTGTATTTAATTCTTTATGTTCAAAAGAAGTCGATGAGCGCTGTCAAATTCGTAATGTGAACCCAAGATTGAGGGTTTGTAAATCAATGATGGTAACACTTTTAGTCTCCAATGAAATATGAAAATGGAAAAAGAATTGACACAATGTTGTCGAATATTTTGTATCTAATAGATTATTTTAGAGGGGCCCTTTAGTAATTACTTTGCCTCTTTGGAATTCATTAACATAAGAGAGTTTTTATTTAAAGGAATAAATATAAATTAAAATCTAACTAAGACCAAAATTCATATGGAAATAATTTTTATTGTTTTTATTTTTATTATAGCTAACCGCCATAAAATTATAAAGAATTTTAAATTATTATGAAAATATGAAAATAAAACATAAACTCAAAAATGTTTATAAAATAAATAAGGAGTCACAAGGAATTAGAGAATTCCTTACTAAGTGAATTTTGAAAATTTAATTTTTAACCAGAAAAACTACTAATTAAAAAATCGTGTTACTTTATGAGCATTAAGCTTTTACTTTGTTATTAAATTTAGATAATTAAATTCTTAATAAATAAATAAATTTAAATTCATTATGTTTTAAAGCAGCTTAGAATTATTTCAAATATAAAATTATTAATATAAATTAAATTATTTTCTGTAGGGTTACAAAATTCGAATAAAGGTGTTGAATTTTATAGTGACAAATAATAGTATCCTAACAAGGACCTACAACTGTGTATGACCGTAATAAAATTCTCCTTTTTATAGTTTTAAATTTATTAAAATGCTATAAAATTTACACCAACATATGTTTGTGTTTTAATGTTTTCTATTGTCAAATAGAAATAAAGTGTCATCATGATATTATCCATCACTGAGAAATGAAGGTTGGGTGTAAATTGTTTTGTAGAAAATTCTATATTAAATAAAATTTGGTGTCTATTTTATTTAACACAAAAAGGTTTTAAATTTGTAATTTTGCAGTCACTTACATTCCCGTTTGTAATATATTTTAGACCAACTGACAAAGAAAATTTGTCAGTTGTTTTAAAAGCCAAACTAAACTAAAAAATAAAATAGACTAAAATTAAATAAAATAAAACAAAAAATTTAATTCGCTGAGGCGTTTTAAAATTACGGATTTGTTTCCAAAATATTTTTATTCTACAAAACCAAACTGATCCAGAAACTAAATATGAAGTGAATATTATTCAACTTGAGATCTGTCATGAACAAAAATATTTTCACTACTTCAAAAGTAGAACAAAGTGAAAATTTGACATATTGGAGGAAAACTTTGTACGCAGTTCAATGACGTGCCTTTATCGATCTTTACATGTATAAACATTTTTTTTTTTTGGGAAAATTATAATTTAAGCATTTCATGTAGAGCAATCGTAAACTATTAACACCGGATGGTGTCATTTTGTACACGTATGTAATCGAAATATATTATATCCTTCAATTTCCATAATTAGTTTAAGTAACTTTAAAGAATTTTTTGAATTTTTAGAAAAGTTTTAACACTCCTAAACTTTCTCCAGAAGCTCTTTTTTTATGATTTTAATCTTTAACAAAATTTAAACTAAAACTAAGATAATTTTAAATGATTAAACTCTTACGAGTAGAAAAAAAAATATATCAAAAATCTAAAAGACAAGTTGATTTATTTTACCAGAATTTTATGATTTTAATTACTACAAATGAAATGATGGCCCTTAAAAAAACTAAAAGCAACAACAAACAAACAAACTAACTGACTAATGATGAGGTTTAAAGTGCCAACTAAACAAATTTATTTATTTATTTGTTTATTTATTTATGTGATTGTTTTTACATGTACTTTTGTCTTGTAAATCACACAAAATAAAAAACCATTAAACTTTGTTGTTGTTGTTGTTTTTTTGTTATAAACAATATAATAAAACAATAAAATTTCGATTAAAACACGCATTTAATTGCGCATCATTAAAACAAAACGAACAAAAACTGAAACAGAAACAGAAACAACAAAAACAACAACAAAACATTTAAAACCAGACTAAAAATTGATTTTAAGATGATGGTTTTTTGTTAAGGAATTTGTAAGATTCTAGGAAAAAACCATCAAATAAAATGTTGTTTAAGAAGAGCGAACACTAATTTAATTTAGGCTGAAGAAGAAGCAACAATAACAACTACAAAAACAACAAAAACACATTAAAGTTAACCAAGAAATTAACAAAGAAAACTCAAACATTTAATCAAACACAAATCTTCAATAAACATTTTAAAACTTAATTTTAACTTAATTTTTATTTATTTTACTTTTTGTTTATTTCCATTTAAAAGCTACAGAAGAACAAAAAAAATCAAAATTTTCTCTGTTTTAAAATTATAAAGAGTTCAGAGTTTTCTGAAATTGAATTCAAGTAAAAAAAAAAAAATAATAATGAATAAATGAAAAAGAAAGAAATAAAATTCAACAAATTCAATTCAAAATCAAAATCAAATAATTTGTATGCACAACGGTAACAAAAGTAAATCGTTAAAGTCAGAAAGTACAAGTCGTAAAAACGTAATTCCATTAAAAACACGAGCAGAAATACAAAGTAAATAATGCCGCAATTACGGGGTCTTTAAAATGAATAAATAAATATAAAAAAAAAGGTTTCAACTGATCTGTGCTCTACTACACACACATACTATATTTTATTTATTTTGTTTTTTTTTNACAGACGGACACACANACAGACAGACATTCTACTCTACATAACAAAATTTAAAAAAAAGATGAAATTTGTAACGTTTTTGCAGAATTTAATAAAATTTAAAATTTTTAACTTTTAGAGAAAAAAAGTATGTGTGTGTGTGTGTAAGTTCACTCTACATTTGGCAATGTTAGAATAACAAAATAATGATAAAACACTTGATGTGCTCAAATTAATAATAAGAAATAGATATCTTAATGGAATCAAATTGTCACCATTCACTTCAGTAGCAAAATGTCGGTGTTTTATTTTTTTTTTTTGGCAAAATTTCAATAAATGTTCTTTTTATCGTCAAATTTCGATAAATACTTTTTTATAGCGAAGTTTTTATAATCAATAAATTTCAATAACTTTATATTTTATTGCAAAATTTCGATTATTATTTATTTTATAACAAAATTTTTATCAATAATTTTTTATAAAAACATTTTGTTCGATGAATCTTTCTATAATTAATTTTCTATAGCAATTATTTTTATAGGAAAAAGTCGACAAATTGACCTTAAAAAAAAAAAAAAATAATTATATTTTTTTGTTTTTTTGCAAAGTATTATTTACTTTGTAGAAGTATTTTTTTTTCGTAGAAAAATTTCGATTAAGTATTTTTATAGCAAATTTTCAATAAATTTTATTTTTTTATTTATAATTTCGACAAAATAATTTTTATAGCAAATTTTCAATAAATTTCCTTTTTGTCGCTAAATTTTGATAAATAGCGAACTTTTGATAATCAATAAAAATTTTATGGCTAGATTTCGATATTTATTTATTTTATAACAAAATTTTAATAAATAATTTTTTATAGAAACATTTTTTTTTTTTTTGATATTTTATTTTAATGCAAAATTTCTTATAATAATTTTCTGTAAATTTACTTTTTATAGCGAAATTTCGTTAGTTATTTTTTTTTATAGGAAAGCCTTAAAAAATAATCCCCATAAACTTTTACTTTGTAAAAGCATTTCTTTTCTTAGCAAAATTTCGATAAATTAATTTTTATAGCAAATTTTCAATAAATTTTTATTTTATGGCAAAATTTCTGTAAATTTTCTTTCTTATGTAAACTCGATATTTTTAAAGCAAAGGCAATATTTCGATAAATATTTTTATCGATACATTTTTACTTGTCATATGTTGCGATATAAATTTATTTTATTCCAAAATATCTGTAAATATTTTTCTATAACAAAATTTTTTTTATTTTTTTTGAAAACTTTTATTAATTATTATTTTTTTTTTTTTTACAAAAAAATATTTTCTATTTGTTGCTAAATATCCATTTGTAGAAAAAATTTACTGCCGCTAGCGCCTATATTTGCTGGGGACCTTCTTAATAACTACGAAACTTCTTTTAGCTCTGACTATCAGTGTTGCCAGTTTAGCATTTTTAAGGCTTAATCTATCGTTTTTTAAAAAATGTTGGCCTGCGTTGCTTCATTCCATGTGAATATTACCACAATTTTTTTAAAAACATTATTACTCATACGTAATATAATTAAGGAATATCAAACACTAATCAGAAAAAAAAACGTTTTTATATAAAACAAAACATTAACTTTCTTTAGCTTTATTTTTTTGGGTCATTTAGTCTTTTCTGACCTTTTTTAGCGCAAATTTAATTTCTTTTTTTTTCTAAAGCCTTGGCAACACTAATGGCTACGTCAAATCACATATTACAAAATTAATAAAAAAAAATCATTTTGGTAGAATTATTTCTATTTGTAATTCTTCCGAAATGTGTTACAAGGGTAATAATAAACTTCATAATACCAACTAATTTTCATAGTATTTTATATAAAAAATAAAAACTTAATTTTAAAGGTTTGGTTAACAAAAAAATCCAAAAAAAAACTCTTCCAAATGAACAAACCAACTAAAAATATAAAAAAAAAGAAATACTTACTCACTATTTACCACGTAATCACTAACACAAATTGTTGTTTTTGTTATTGTTGTTATTATTATGGTTAAGTTGACAACAATCTTGGCATCAACATGGTTGTTGTCATCGTCATCGCTGTTGTCATCGTCATCATCATGATCATCAACATCAATGTGGACGCGTGCTTTGCTGTCCAAAATATTTATGTTTAACTAAAATCACAAAATCAAGAGAAAAAAATAAAATAAAATAAAATAAAAACCAAAAGAAGCGTAGAAAAATATTTAACTAAAAAAAAAAAGAAGCGGCAAAAAATTAAAAGCCTAACAATAACAAAAAACTCATAAAAATCTTTTAGCTAAAACCAACAACAATTACAATAAAAGAAATCTCCATTTGAAAAAAAAACTAAATCCTACTAAAAGAGCCGTAGAAAAATAAAGAAGAAACATTAAATAAAAAAAAAATCAAACAAAATAATCTACGCTTCAAATTACAACATTTTTATGCAATCGGAGATTTTTGTTGAGCAAATTTTATTGTAGTTAAACCGTAAGTAACAGGAAAAAAAGACCACAAAAAAATAACCATAAATAGTCATCAATCAACGTGTTGTGAACGTGTTAGAGTTTAGTTTTGTTTGGTTTTTCTTTCCCAAGACTGAGTGAGAAAACGAAATAAGGCCTAAATGATTTTGGTCAAATTAACCTTAAGTGGCAAACAGGGATTTTATTTAAAATGTTGTTATTATATTACAATATTATATTACAAATATTATTCTGTTGAAATGGTCGAAATTGAATTATATTTCAGTTTATTATTTTCAACTTTATTACTTCAAAACTCCAAAAAATAGCAATAAACTATAAGTGGTGAATTATTATCGATATTTAAATTTAAGATTTTAAATGACTGTAGCACAGATCCTTTCGGCATTAGAAGGACACTTATATATCATATTTTACAGAGATCTTTAAGGGAATACAATTTGTTTTTTTTTTCCTAAATTTTTACAGAAAAAATAATTTCTAAGTTTTTATAACGACAAAGATTAACAAGTGATGTAATAATCATTATGATAATGATTTACCACATTTTTTTCTTTTTTGCAGAAAATATTAACTGATTTTGTTTGAGATATTTTCTCTAAAAAAAAAAAATTAATTGCAATTTTTTATTAGCCAATTTTTATATTAAATATTAACCAAGTGTGACCGTATAAGTATTTAAAAATAATCAAGAAATAAATATTTAAATCATTTTCAAGATAAAGATACTTTGGATTATATTGGTCTTTGACAACATAGTTCGGCAAGGGACGATATCAATCCTAAGACGGAACTTCACTTTATTTAAAATATTGAAAAAATGTATCTAATGATTTATAATTAGTAGGACAATTAAAAAATAACGTTAAAATGTTATGAGGCCTTTAGTATCTCATGACTAGTTCTGGTTATAAACTTTATGAATTAAAATGTAAATAATTGATGAAAGATAGGATGTTCATAAACATTCACACGATTAGAGGAACATTCGGTACATTCGGTGATTTGGTTTGGAAGACAATAATCATTCGATTTCTTATTCCACAATTATACAGTTTTCAGCGAATATAGACTTGAAATTTATTATTTACCTAGCACAGTGGGGCAGAAATAAAATATCTCGGGAATAAATTTGAAACTCCTAATGGGCTGTTTAAATTTACATAATTTTATGTTTTGAAAGTGGAATATTTCATTTCCTTCAAGAGCGGATCTAATGGGACAATAAAATGTTTTTCATATGCTATTTATCATCTATAGTTTTAAAGTTATTTGCATTTGAACATTCAACTCTCAATTTAGCAAATTATTATATACACTCCATTGCAAAACTATAAATACACACAATTATTGCATATTTCTGGAGATATTAGAGTCGCAAATTGGCGATATGTAAATGCATTTAAAATAGAAAATATTTCTATGAATATTTTTTTCTATTTTGAGTTTTACTATAAATTTTTAATTAAAGAATACTTGGCAGTGTTTCATAAATATAAATACACTTAATTAAAAACTTCAACATTTTTAAAAGGGAAAGAAGAAATTATAAAAATAATATAAATTAATAATGAGTACAATTATACTTTTAAATATTGAAATATTATTTTCGGTTAAGGACCTACTGCTTCAATTATTTCTTATTTTTAGTGGAAATCACTTTCATATTTTTGGTTTTTAGAGTAAATCCTGCGGAATAATCTCAATAATAAAGTTCAAAATCTTGAACTGCTAATTAAATAAAAAAAAATACATATCGAATAAACAATTTTGGATTGGAAAATTTACAAAAAAATAAATAAACGGATAGCAAATTTCTCTCCAAATAAGTAAATATATAAATAAACCAAATGTATATGAGTGATTTCATGTCAAAGCGCACAGTAATCGGATTTGACAATTCCGATTTCAATTTAATACACTATAAGCATTGACTATTTTA
>MINK01175263.1:8832-21626 GCA_001735545.1 Phormia regina
AAATTATTATTTTTTACAAAACCTTTTTTTTTTTTTTTTTTTTTTTTGTATTAATTTGTTTTTGTTAGGATTTATGTGAAATTATTATAATTTTTATTGACTTATAATTTTTGAAAGTGATCTGTTATATAATTTGTTTCAATTAAATTAGGTGCTGATAGCTATTAATATTTTATTAAAGTTAAAATTATATTTTCAAATTCAATTTGCTGAACCATTTAGTAAACTAGAATGTTGCTTAAACCATTTATATATATATATTTTTTTTTGCTTAAAATGTGACAAAACTAGGTTATTATCCATAACATAATGATAATTAAATATATTATAATTTTGAAACAAAAACATATATTTTTTTCATTCCTTTGTTAATTAGAAACAAAATGCTTTTTTAGCATAATTTTTTTGATGACGTGCGTAAGATGATTTTTTTCCTAAGAAATCAATATATAATGATTTTAACAATATGTTAATTAAAAAAAAAAAAAAGATTTCTTATCATAGCAAATAAATAATCAATGATTTAAGCCTTAGTTTAAAAGATTAAAAAGATTAACTTGATTTTATATAAAATTTTCTATCAGTGGCGTTCACAGCCTTATTAGTTTTTAATGTCACTAATAAAATTAACATATTTTAGACATTTCTGTCTTTAAATCTCTTAAATGCTTTAAGCTTAACTAGATATTAGATTTTTATTAAACGATTTTTAATATTATTAAAATTATATATACAGTATTTTATCAAAAACAAAGTGTTTAATTAAGTATTTTATGATCTTTTAGTATATATATTAATATTAATAAGTTTAAAAAAAATACATGGGGTTTTTAGAATAAATAAAAAAAAAAAAAAACTTCTAAAAAAAATTAATAAAACTATAAAAAACTATAGAACAAGTTGAGAAAGTCTGTTATAAAAATTAGTTAGATTAAAAAAAAATATCTGAATATCAGTTTAAATTTTGAGCAGTTTTAAAAATGTAAAAATATTAATTTCTTGCATCATTATTTTTTTTTAATATGATTTATATTTGTGATCTAATCTAAAGGTAAATCTAATTACTCTCTTAGAAGAGCGAAGAGGGCATAAATCTGCCCTCCTAATGGCGCGGTAATAGATCATTTCTGCGAAGCCTTAAATGTATTCGGGCTTCGGCTAGTTGCCTTGGAAGTGGTTTTGGGTGACTATGTAATTTTGGGATATATTTTTCCTTAAATTGTAGTGTCTCTCCTCATGAAAGTAACATATTTGCTTTTTAACTCTTTCACTCTTTTTTAACGAATTATGTACTTAGAGATCATAATTTGTTTTACTATAAAACTGTTATTAATTAATATTATATTGAAAGAAATCCTATTTAATTAAAAAAAATATATATATTAAATGAATTAGTAAACTTATTGTGCTTAAATTTAAATAAATTTATGAGCAAAAAATAATTTCTTTAAATTTAAATAAAATGAAAGTAACTTCCAAAAAAATATAATAAAATAAAATCCATGTTAAATTTTTATTTATTTTAAACCTGTTATTGAAAAAATTATATTTCAAAAATAAAATAAAAAAGAAAAAATCACAAAAAAAAACTTGAACTTGACTTGACTCTCTAAGCAAATGATTAAAAATAAAAAAGTTTTTTTTTTTTTAATATGCGTTTGAGATAAGAACAACTAATATACAAGTTTACTATAAAATGTTGATTAAATAAATGTTTAGCAACAACCTGTTGTTAAGCAACAAAAATCTCGCTCTCTTTATCTCACTATAAAGGAAATTTGACTTTGAAACATGTTTAGTTTTATAAAATGTTGCTTAATTTTTTTTAATAAACATGTTTATAAAATAGAGATCAATGAAATTGTTTATTTATATTATTACAAACTCAACAATGTTTAGCAACATTTTTGTTTTATATTGTAAGAAATTACAACTTATGTTAGTGGCAGTAAATATTTTTACATTTACTAATATTTCAAGAGGGATTTATTTTGCTCTCTCTCTCTAAAAAAACAAAAACTATTATAAATATTTGTTTAAAATCAATGAATTATTTTAGTAAATATTTATTAGCTGCTCCCTTGATTCTCTCTCAATTGAAAATGTTTTGGAGGTGAAGAAGATCTGTTGTATACATTTGGCCAGAAACATACGTTTTGAGTTTTTTAAATGACTTTAGAAATTTTTTTAAGATTATCGTATATAAACGTGCGTTAGCGGCCACCGGCAAGCCATAAGACGCCTTCAAGTCTAGCTAAACACAACAAGAGAGTGGATATTGAAGTAGTGTCACATAATTTTTTTTTGTAAATTAAAAAATATTATTAATAATATAAATAAATAAATAAAAAAGTTAAAAAAATCGGCTTGTATAATAAAAAAATACAAAATATTATAAATAAAAAATTTTATACAAAATAATAAAAAGTGTTTTAAAATATTAAAAAATAAATATATTTTAAAAATAATTCATATAAATAAAAGCATCAATATATATATTTATAAGAAAATAATTTATTGAAAATTTTTATTAAATAAAAAGAAATTTTGTCTTATAAATCATACAAAATATATTTAATAAAAATATAATAAAATTAAAACAAATAGTGGCAATAAAATTTTTATAAAATTCTTCAGTGTTTAAAAAAATATAAGCAAAATTAAAACAAAATGTTTAAATTAAAAATACAACAACTTTTACTTAATTTATGTTTACTGGCAATATGTTTACATACAGCACGGGCTTGTCGTGGCCAATTATTGGGTAAGTGTAAAGTGTTTTAATTAATAGGAAATTTAATTTTTTTTAACTAAAACTAAGGTTTATGAAAAAATGAAAAATGTGCTAAAATAAACAAAATAAAAAAATAATAAAAATTATTTACACTTGTGTGCAGAATTTTAATATTGTAAATTAACACTTGTTTTGCTTAGTTTATTGCTCTTGAAATTGTAGACACTTTTTTTTTAATTATTTTATAATAAAATTAAAAATATTAATTAAAAATGCAGCAATTATGAATTGTTTATTTTTTTATTAAATTGGTTTTATTATTAGCTAATTATAATGCCAAATTGTGGGCCCCTTTTTAAATTATAATTCCAAATGGGTTTTTTTTTAATGTAGTCCGCTAAAGAAGCTTATAATTATTTAATATGCTTACAATGTTTTTGCTAGAAAGTTTTTAAGCTAAAAATAAACAAAATTTCCAAAAATATAATAAAATAAAATTATTAAATAATATGGATAGCAATGAGTATTTTATAGAATTTTTCATAAAAGGATAGAGTCCAGACTTTTGTTTATTTTATTTTTTTCAGTTGGATTCATTACAATATTACATGAATGTACGGACGGATGGACGGACGAATATTTCTATATTAATTCCCAAAAAAAACTTTAAATTGAGTTGTTGTAGTTATATAATAATCAATAACAAAAACATCATTATAGATTTGTAATATAAATATAGTAAAATTTAATAGATTTAGCTGGCTATAAAATGTTTATCTTGTAATTTTGTTATAATATTACTTAGATGGATGAACAGTATGACAGATAGACGGACATTTTTAAAATGACTCTCAAAAGAATTTTGAATTAGGAGTTAAGAAAATATTTTTCTCTATATCACTATGATCTATACTAATCATAAAATAAGGTTAAAAAATTTAATTAATTCCTTTAGCCTCAAATTTACAACCTATAGTTTTTTTTATTAAAATATTAAATGGACAGACGGAAGGACGGACATTTCTTAGTCGACTAGAAAATTAATTCTAAATCAAATTGCGAAAGAAAATATTTTTCTCCAATATCTGACAGTTTAAAGGAACTATTTTTAATGTGTAACTAATTTTCATATTAGCAAGTTTAATATTTTTAAAAAAATATGATGTTAAGCCCAAAATATAAAATGGGTTTTATTTTGCTCTCAATAATATAGTTTCATAAATTGAAGATAAATTATGTGTTAATTAAAGCAAACAATATTTTAATAATTTGAATTTTTAAATTAATTTAAAAACATATTATGGAAAATTCATCTTTTGTCTGCCTTGGTCACCATGAAATCCTATCCTATATCTATTTTTGTATTAGAACCTTAGATTAGAACAAATAGACGAATGGGCAAATAGATGGACGTCTATATTTAAACAAGAAAACTTTTGAATTGATCAAAAGAATTTATTACGGAGAATTCTTCTCTTCTTTGTTTTGGTCATTATGAATATTTTTGAAGTCCGTATCATGTCTGTCCATATGTCCGTCTGGCAAAATATGTTTTATATTCGAACCTTAAATTACTTAGAACAAAAAGACGGATAATTATATAGATCAAAATTTTTATTTCAACAATTAAATGTTTAATCGTGTCTAAAGAATATATTATGGAGAATTCATTTTTTGTTTTATCTTGTCATTATGAAAATTTTTGTTGTTTCTATCATGTCTGTCCATATGTCTGCCTGGTAAACTATTTTTATATGGGAACTTTAGATTAGAACAAACAGATTAATTTAAAAGAAACATATTTATTAACTTCTTTTTTCAATAATTAATATAAACATAAACTATTTAAAATAATTTCTTTGTTTTCAACAATTATTAAACATTTTTTTCTCACAATTTAAAATTTAATTTTATATATTTTTCAAAATATTGTAAAATTTAAAATTAATTATATAAATTTTCCTCTTTTTTTCTGGCTTTAAAATTTCCATGGTTTTAAATAACAAACTAATTAATTATAAGAATTTATAACTTCCTCTTGTATAAAATTTATATTATTATACATAACATAAAATGTATTATTTATATTTAAAATAATATATAAAAAAAATAAACAATATAATTAATCATGTTCAGGTTACTGTTTTCATTAATGTTTTGGTAAAATCAAAACAACAGTTTTCACTTAAAAGAAACAATACAAAAAACAACACCTAATAAAGTTAAATTATAAAGAAGAGTGAAAAAAAAACAAGATAAAATTAATATTTGTTAAAATAATTATTAAAATAAACAAATAAATATTGAAATGTTAACGCACTTGTTAGACCCCCACCTATAATATTATTTGTTTAAATCTATAATACAGATATTAAAGTTAATTTGAAAACTGACCTTTAAGTTATTGAAATCTTTTGTCAATAAATTTATTAACCCACTGTCTCGACTCGTTTAACAATAACAAAACAATTTTTACAGACATTTATTACTCTTTGTTAACACTCTTTTTTCTTGTGAGTGTGTGTATGTGTGTGTTTTATTTTGTTTATTAAGAGAAACACCGTTAATAAAATTTATGGTAAAGTGCTTTAATATCTTAATTTTGTTTTTGTTGTTATTTTTTGATATAACAACAAAAATAAAAACACAAAACGAATTATTATTATTGTTGTTAAACATTTTTATTGACTCATTACTGTCGTAGGGGGAAAAAAACAGTAAAACGTGCATATTGTTGTGGTGGTAACAAGTAATGAATTACAATTAAAGCGTTAAACTACATAACCACAAGAGTAAAGTAACTAAGTAGGTGTTCAGGTGTTTTTAATAGAGCTTATAAAGAAATTAAGTTTAATTTTAAATTAAGCGGTTTCTTTTTATCTTATGGATTTGAAATTAACTCTAATGTGTGTTAATTTTTACAATAAACGATTTATGGGTTTAAGTTACTTAGGTTATAAATAATTTATTTCAACTTTATGCAAATCAAAAACTATATAAAAAAAAATTTTGAAAGTTTTTAATAAGCTTAGCTTTCAAAATAATTATGAGAAAATTTATAAATTTAAAGACTTTTAAATGTTGCAAAATATTTAATTTTTCAAAGGGGTTTATAAACCATTTTTTGCTTTTATTTATTTTTCAAAATATGTTAACAAATAAATTAATTATCATTTCAATTCAAATTGGTCATCTCTTAGAACTATTTTAGTTGACTTTGTTATTCTAAATATAAAAGCCAACAGTTCTAATACCCCTGAGGTTTATAAACCTTTTTAAGTATTTTTTAATAGTTTTCGCTTTCCGTTTTTGTTAAAATTTCGCTTTCATCTAAAAACTATTTACTTATTACTAAGTATTACTTAATGAATAAATATTATTTTAGATAAATAAATCTTTATTTATAAACGGCATTTTTTTCAACTCACTTTAATGTGGTCAGTAAGTAGTTCTTTTCTTAAAAAAAAAACTCTCTATAAAATTTTATTATGACTACAAATTGACACATTAAATTATTTATATTGTTTAAAAAAAAGAGACGCACCTTATTTGTTTTTTTGCAAAAACTAATCATAAAAAAATTTTATTTAAAATGTTCACGTATTTTAAATATTTTCTTAACACTTTGTTTTTAAGTAAAAATAAAAATGATTTTTAAAAAAATGGAACATTTTGGCGTCTATAAATTACGTTTAATTTTAATATCTTAAATACGAATTCCTAAATAAACCAAAAATATTAAATATTCTTAAGAAATAAATAGGGGAATTCTAAGCACGTTAGAAATTTGAAATTTAGCATAAACATTCTAAAAAAAAAGTATTTAGAAAATAGATATTTTTGGTATGAATAAAACTAATGGAATTTTAAACATGACTTGACATAAATTTTAAATCTCCAAAAACACAAGAAACCATTTTTAATGCATTAAAATTAAAATAACAGATTTAACTTATTATCATCAATTTTTCTATAAGATTTAAATTTATCTTTAATAAACTTTTTCTCTTAACTTTCTTAATAATTTTCGAAAACAAAAAACTAATGACACAATTATTTATTTTTTTGTTTTATGAAAACACCAAATTTAATCAATACATTATTTAAGACACGCTTAAATATATAAAAAAAATGTTTAAAAAAATTACCTCATTAAATATTCAACATGCACGAGTTTTTAATTTCAAATTGAATTTTAAAATATTAGTTTTTTTCGCTAATTTGTCATTTGATTTTAAATGTATACAATTTTTTGTTACCATGATGCGTATTTATGCAATCGCTAGCTAATTTGAAAAAATAAGAGTTTTTTTTAAATTCGTTTCTATTAAGAAAACCAGTTTTAGTTTTATCTTCTTTTTTTTGCTGAAATTGCTAAATAAACGTGTTAGTATGTAGCTAAAAAAAAATCAAAATCTTTTATTTAAATAAATATGATTGTTAAAAAAAAAGATGTTGCAAAAATATAAGCAGATAAATTTTGTTATAAAAAAAAAAAATATTGAAAGTTGTAAGGTAATAGTTATAACCAGAAATAGGAGACTTTTAGGGAGACTTCTTTCCTATTAGCAAGAAATTTTCATTATTTATAAATTAATTTAAAGGATTTTGCTACCAAAATATAGCATGAACTAGCAATTCAAAATATTAACACATAATTTATATTTAACAACTTATTATATTGAAAATATAAAAATATTTTAAGAATATACAAAATTTTAGTACTAAATTATTTAGGACTAAAAAACACAGAACAAATTTATCATTGAAAATTAAAAAAAAAACATTTTGTTACATTTAGTGGTAAATTAAATTAAGTACTAAAATTTTATATTTTTTCTAAAAATATTAACATTTTAGTACTAAAAAATACAGAAAATTTTTATTTGCACATTTCCAATACTAAATAACTATCAAATACATTCGTACTCAAAATGAAGTATTTGTTTTGCTTTAAAAATATTGGAAGTTTTTCCTTCTTTTTTTCAAATGAAATTAAAAAATAAAAATTTTTAATTAAATCATTATTATTATTCAAAAATATTTTTAAAAAAATTATGAAAAATATTAATTTGTTCAACAATAATATTCAGTATTTAGTACAAAAGTTTACATATTGAAAATTTTAGTACTAAAATTTTAATATTATTTTTGAAGTAAGTAAATATTTTTCATAAATTTCTTATAAATTTTTAAACTAAAATTTTCGACCAAAATGTTTTTCTTATTTATAATTTAGTATAAACTAATAATTTATTAATAATTTAAAAAATCTTTTTAATATGTAATGTTTTAATTATTACTCTCCATTTTAGTACTAAAAATTAATAATAATTTTAGTAATAAAAACACCAATAAAAATGTTGGTACATTTTCACATTTTATTGAAATTTTTAAAAATTTTAAAACTTTTAGTACAGAATAAAGTTTCTTTTAATAGAATTTAGTACTAAAAGTTTAACATTATTTTCGAATGAAATATTTTTTATTAATTTTAAAATATATATCATAATTTTATAACCTAGAAATTTATTTTAAATTTTCAACTTTATTATATATTTTAGTACTAAAAGTTGATAAGAATCTTAGTAGTAATAATTTTTTTAAATCCTAGTTCTAAAGAACTGTATAAAAATATATTAAAAATATAAAAATTTTTAAAAATTTCAAAAAAATTTAAAGAATTTTTTACAAAAACTTCAAAGAATTTTTTACCGGAAAATTAAGAAAGCTCTTTACTAAAATATCCAAAAAAAAAAAAAAGATTGTGAAAAATTAAATAACAAATTCCCCCAAAATTCTAATGCTTGAAATGCAAAAAAAAAGTATTGAAAATTAAAAACGATTAATTTTCAATTCAATCAAATCTATAAAAATATACTAAAAATTTTAAGTATAAAAAGAACCTTTTATTTAAAAATTTAAAGAAAGAAATTTTTACTAAAAAATTTAAAAAGACAGTTTTTAAAAGCAATTTCTTTTACTTGCTAAAAGGTTAAAATAAATTAGTTTGCAAAGGAATTTGTACTTAAACTTGAAATAAACTGTTTATACTTGACCAATAAAAGAAATAATTTTTAAAGATTTAAAAAAAAATCCAACAGCTGAATATCCATTTTTTAATAAAAGTACTAAAAAACATAAGTTAGTAGAAAAATATACAACCATAATTTTAATTACTAAAAAATGGCTAAAACGTGAAATGTATTTTAATCATAGAATATTAAAAATAGCAGCAAAAAAAACAAGTAACTTTTGATAAAATTTAAAAAAAAATTATTACAATTTAAGTGCTATAAATTTAGTACTATTATTAATATTATATTATTATTATTATTATTATTATTATTATTATTATTATTATTATTTTTTTGTACTAAATATGAGTTTATTTTTTCCTACTGAAAAGAATCCTATCTTTTGTAAAAAATTCCTTTTTGTACTAAAATTGTATATATTTCTTTTGTACTAAAATTTTATATATTTTTATGCTAAAATCTATTTACTACATTTTTTTTTTTGCTAAAAACTGCAATATTTTTTAAACATATAACTGCTATATATTCTGTGCTAAAAATTTACTTTCTTATGAACCAAAAATTTTTCATATTTTTAGTATTTAAATTTTTATAGTTCTAGCAGTAAAAATTTAGCTATTTATAGTTCTAAAAATATTCAAAAGTTTTGTTTTTATTTTCTGCTCACATAATTCCATATTAAAATTATTCATTTATTTTTGTAAACAAATATTTTTATTTTTCTTTGACAATTTTGTTTATTACAATTTCATTTATTTATATTTTTATTTTTACTCAAATACATATAATTTTTTTTAAGGAGGCTCTTTGCCTTTAACAACTGGTTTTGGGGGTTTGACGTCATTAAGAGCGTTTATTATTATTAATTTTGCTATATTCATATTAATTCTACAAGTTTTTGCCTCCAAAGTCAATAAACTGTAAGCTGTATATTTTAACGACAAAAACCTATAAAAAAAATCAGATTTCTCTATGTACGTAAATACAAAGTGATTTTATGTTTTTTTTTTTTTATATTTTTTTTTTTAGCAAACTATAAAAAAATTCATGTAATTTCCATAGCCAATGGCGATTTTAGCATTGATTATTTATAGATTTGTATCTATTTAAAAATATTACGTTTTGTTTTAACAAAAAAACATTGCTGTTAATTAAATTTATGTTAACAGGTTTTTAAGTTCTACTGATTAGGTGACAAAAAATAGTTAAAGCAAAAGATTGTCTTAAAAAAAACAGAGAATCATTTTATATGCATATATTTTCTTAAAAGAAATAAAAACGCAAATATTTATTTATCATTATGTTAATATAATTAAAATTATAAATTTGTTAAAAAAAAAAATATATATTTTTCTTTAAAATTTTTGTTTTATTAACCTTATAATAAATTTAAAATTTTACTGTGTTTAAGTTAAATTAAACTTAATAAACTTTTTTAAAAATTATAAAAAATGGCAAATTGTAACAAAAGTATTTAAAAAATGTAATAAATAAAATAAAATCAAGTTTGTTGCTTAAGTCTTTTGATTTTTTTAATGAAAACAACAACTTTTCTCAAAGCTTATTAATTTTTTGTGAAATTTTAAATTTTAATTGTGAAATTTTATATTTAAATTTGCTTTTATTTCAAAAAATAATTTATTTTTATTTTATTTTTTGCTCATTTTAAGTGTTAATTATTGTTAAGCTTAAATAACATGACAGCTTACAACGAAATTAAATCAAAATATTTATGTTAAGAAAGGGAAAATTAATTATTATTTTAAATGATTACATTTGTTACTTTTAGATAAAAAAATGTTAATGATTTTTTATTAAAATTTACTTAATTTGTAATAAAATACTTCCTTTATTTGATTCTTTTTTATTTTCTCTTTACATTAGTGAATTTTTTTTCTTTGATTTTATGATTATGTTACTTTTTATCCAATTAACCTAAGGCCTTAAATCATCAACACGTTTTATGTTTTAAGGCGTTTCCATTTTATTACCAATTCATTTTATTGAAATATAATTATGTCTACTAAATAACATTTTAATAGCGAACATACAATGTTTTAAAAAATAAAAGAGTATTGAAATAAAATTGCTAACAGAGATTAAAAAAGAGTTATTAAGGAATTTATGTTAAGAGATGGATAGTTTATTAAGCATAATATTTTTTATAATGCTTAAAGTTTTAAATTAAAACTTAATCAATTTTCAAGTCATATACATTTTTTAGTGATCTTGATTAGAGAATATTAAAATAAAATCCTTAATAAATATTTTAAGAGAGTTATGAAAAAATTTATGTTAAGTGATAAATATAATATTAAGCATTAGATTTTATTATAATATACAATGTTTGGATTTAATTTATTTTCGAACTAAAATTGATCAAATTTTTTTAGTAGCAAATACATTTTTAGTGATCTTGATTAGAGATAATGAAAGATCATGAATTCATATGATGAGTTCCCAAAATATAAATTTTTACAAAATATTGTGCCCCTAAGTGGTACATTTTTAAGTTGCTCTATTTATAACTTGTTTATATTATAATAAACAATTATGACACTGAGTCATAATATAATAGCAATATAATAGCAAGCATACAAATTTTATAACTTGAACTAAGTCTAAACATAATATTTTAAAAAAATCCTTTATACCAACACAAACAATATTTTTGGTTATTTTTTTCCCTACTGATCAAATCACTAGAGATCAGTTTATTTGCTATTTATAAATATCAGTTATTATTATTATAATATTTTATCTTTTTGCAATTTTTCCCTTTAATTTATAAAATTGATTACAACTTGTTAAAGGCAGAGAATTTTGTATATAAAAAATAAAACAACTATTGAATGCTCAAACGTGAGAACATTTAAATTTTATAAGATTTTAAACATTTTCACTGATCAATAACAAGCCGCCACTACATTTTTCTTTATTTATACAAAAAAAAAAAAAAAAAACAATTTATATAAAATATTGTCTGGTTCTTTTTTATTCGCTCCTTTTTATTTTGCTCTTGTTTTAGCATTTATGTCTCCTTTTAAAAGTATAAGTGTGATTTTATATTCTGTTCAAATTTACCGCCTTAATATTTACAGTTTAATTCTACTTTGTAACAAGAAGAAGTTGACCCTGACCATGGCAACACGTACAATTGTTTTTTATCTGTCTTGGAGTGTGTTTGCGTCATGTACATTTTAATCCAATTTTATTTTTATAAAGAATTTTGCTGTTTGTTGTTTTTGTTTTAAAAGTTTAATTAACATGAGTTTTAGTTGGTTGAATGTGATAAAAAAAATACATGAATGAATAAATAAGGGAATGGTTGCAGTTATTTAATTGTTTAAAGCACAGGTATAACAGTATCTTTAAGATAACAAGATTCTTGTAATATGTTGTTGAAAATTTTAAGTTAAAAAGAGTTGTTAATTACCAGCTAAAAAGGGAGGGGGACAAGAAAATGTATTAAAGATTAAAATTTAAAAGACCAGTGAGCATAAAGAATGATTTATCCTAAAGGAACAAAAAAATATAACAGTTATAGATAAATTGTATTAGGGTTTTTAAAATAATTATTTTTAAGATGAAAACAATTTTACCAAATTATTTTTATTTAAATTTTAAATCTTTAAAAAATTCCATCTTCATTTTCATTTTATTAAAAAAACTTCCAACTGTTTTTTTGAGATAAATAAGAACATATTGCTTATTAATTTTAATGACTATTAAATTTCTGACAAACTAGCCGACACAAAACTAAAAAAAATATATCTTTAAATAAATTTTAACAAGACAAATTGACATTAATTAAAATCAATGCTAAAATGTACAATTTAGCAGGCATAATACTAAGCCTGCTAAATCATTAAAAAATCAGCAATATAAAAAAAAAATTACATTTACACAAATAAAATATAAAATACGGAAATCATTTAAATAGACGCCTTTAAGTCTCCCTTGTATTTAACGAACTTTCAAAAAATTAAACCAAAAAAAAAAAAAAACTTATTTAATAAAAC
>MINK01175264.1:4189-16875 GCA_001735545.1 Phormia regina
AGTAGCTTAGTGTAAGTCTATTTGATGTTATGCACGATCCGAACTAAAGCAAAAATATTTTAGAGCTATTTATATGATAAGAGATTATGATACCGCCACAAATAAAGCGGTGATCGATTTAGAATTAAAACTTTTTTAAGATAGTTAATACTAATTTTTTTTCGTTTATTTTGGTGTTTGGATTTGGCACCTTAATGTATGCGATCCAACACACCTGAAATATTCTTGGTGAGACTTATTTTGAAATGCTGCAAGACTAAGCCACGGTAAAACGCATCGACAACGAAATTGCTGGTAGTTATTTATAACAATATATATATGTATATCAAAATATTATTAATATTATTTTCAATTTTTTAGTTTTTTTTTTTTTTTTTTCAAACTCTAGAAGGTACGTTTCTGTAACAGTAATTATGCTTCAATTTGTCTGTTAATCTTTTCCTTTTTATATCAAGTATTAATTTTCTATTCATCTTGTTAAAGAATGCTTAAGCGGTAACTTTTTTGTTCCGATTCAATGTAAATATTCAAATAAATTCTTTTTCACGTACATAGGATGTCTTCTAATAGAGAACTTTGGACGTAAAATCGTCGGTTCGGAAAGTGTGGTGCGAATTTTCTTTTTAATGAAGTTCAAATTTAGTTTGAAGAGTTACGCAAATCAACAAAAGGGTAAACAAAATCTAACAAATAGACGAGAGGCGTTCTAAAATTGTACAAAAATAAGACAATATGAATAGCATACTGAACCGCTAACATCAAATTGAATAATCCAGCACACTAAAGTTTAAAGTTTCCTATTTTTGGTTGGAATAGGACATAATATTTAAATCTTTTTTCCTTTTGATCTTCCTATTTGGAAAGAAGATGACAAAATAACTACGTTATTCGTCATACTATAATCCTTTTGTGTTGATTATAATTGTTTACGAAAACGAGTGAAAAACATAAGAATGGAAAAAGCCCCAATGTAACCCAATGCTAAAAAAACACCTATATTAACTTCATCTGTGGGAAATAGTCGCTACTAAAACATTCACATCAAAAATAAAATAAAGTTATTGAAGATGGAATCAGAGGTGAGTTAGAAGATTAAAAAATGGGTTTTGATATTTTCTATTTTCACTTGACTTTTTCTTTTTTTCTTTTTGATGGAAAACTAATTAACTATGTTCCTATTTTGTTGCTATTTTTATATATATTAATTTATAAATTTTTCTATTCATATTTATTTTAATTTTATGCCTGGGGCGTTATACCTAGTTGTATTTAGTAATGTGCGCGCCGGAAAAATGAGCTTCGACTCTATAAGATAATTTGTTAATGCATGTGGTGCTACAAGATCCCATTCAGCAGAATGGATGGGTTAAGTGATGTTACGGCTGGATTCAAAAAATCAAGACATTATATTTAATTTTATTAAGGTGGTTGACCATGTTGTTTAGTAAAAAAAATTACAAAATAATGTTGAGTTAAAAAAAAAAAATTTAACTTGTAGATGCATTTGTGGAGCTTGAGTTACCCGTTTCTGCAGCTTGGCAAGTCGAAAATTTGTTTTGTTCCGCACAAGATTTAAATAACGTAAATTAGTTTTAAAGTTAAATTTTATATAGTTACCGAAGAAAAACTCGTGAGCATATAGAGATATGAAATATTACTCTATCTCTTTGTCTTTTTTATGGACTTGAAAAGATGAGATTATGAAATTAGTATATTATAAGCATTTTTCAACTAAAAACAAATATGTATTAAATGCAGGAGAAAACAATCCCAGTTTCTAAAAGCAATGAAATCTTGAAAGTTCAATGAACGGCATTTTTATTTGCCTTTTTGTTTGACTGAGCCGGCTTGTTACGTCCGATGACTATAAAATCCTTCTAATGGATAACAAAGTTGTGGGAAGAAAAATAATACACCATGGCACCGTAAAAGTTTAATGACTAAAATAAAGTGCCCAGAATGAAGGCATAGACTGTGACAGAGCTGATATACTAAAGAGAATTATAAAAAAACAAAGCTAACTTGGGAAGGTAGAAAAATTGATAATATTCCGATTCGGCTTAAAACTAAACACAATTTAGTGGAATCTCAAATGAAGCTCCAAGAATCCGATTATAATTTTTGAAACTAATAATTACCATAACAAAGCGAATGCAAATCACTACAATAGCGTTATTAATAAAAAATGCTACATCATGGCCCAATGACATAATCCAAAAGCGTTATTAGGATAAAAATTATACCTCCTTGATTTGAACTGAGTAAAAAGTCTTGTTTGGTAAAAATATCTTGAAAAATTAAATATGCGTAAATAAATTATAGGACGATCTATATTAATTTTTCTTAAGTAAGAGCATATTGAATTTATTTTTATTCGTGTAATTAAACTACCGTTTTATAATATATAATTTGGTTGAGATATTGACAGTCTAGATACTTTTTTTATATTTAAATTACAAACAATCATATACTAAAATTATATAGCACCCAAAACAAATAATTATTCCTTAATAATTAAATAATTTTTACCTTTTTTTTTAAACAAAAGTAGTTGCAGTACGTATAATTATAGGTAATAATGCTACATGTATAATGTGAACGGCAATTCAGTGAAGTCCTTTGCCAGATAATTAGGTCGCGAAAATGCTTTCTTTCACGTCTTACTCATAGGATGTGGTATTAGGCTTCATTAATATACTCAATTAAATCAATTTACTATTGAATTGGCTGTGAGTGCGACAAACAATCTTTTTGAATTGGAGTTTCTCATTATGACCCCTGGGTTTCACAATACATACCATAAACGTTTTTTTCATGTTAGGAACCCTAAATTTTGAAAACTACATTGCTACAGCAACAACAAATTTCCAAATTACATATTCGCAATACATTTACAAACTTTATAGGTTATCAAGAATTGTTCCCACACTCGTCAGTCGAAATAACAATATAAAAACAGTTAGTTGTATTATAAAGTAAATTTACTAAAGCTATAGTCATACAGGGCTAAGCTAAAATAGGCGAAGAGACTGAGCTAATATGAAATAAATAGACTACAGTCTGAAGACTTGGACTGAAGCTATAGTCGATGATTATCGGACTAACAAGTATAGTCAGACTTATCGACTAAGACTATACAAGAGTTAATTAAGCTATAATAATCAGACCTTATATTAAGCTAAAGCCGCCGAACCCTATAGACTGAATCATGATGAGACGCAGTCTGATTTAAGTTGGAGGCGGATAATAAGCGGGAGGGGCTTTTTAGGGCCAAAAGCTCCTATCTGAGTATGAGAGAAAAGAAGCGAATCTAAATAAGATGAAAATAAAATAAGAAAAAAAAATCAGAAGAGAGACGACTAAATAGCAATTAGTCTGACTATATATAGATTGTGAAGTAATATGACTTAGTAGCTATAAAAAAAAAAAAATTACAGGTCTCTCCCAAATGTAACTTTTTTCGAAAATACTTCAGCTAAAAGAAAATTAAGTGCAAGAAGATGGGAAGATAACGTTGTTCCCCTCGCATACTAAATGCTATAGTTAAGTACATGGACTAGTTATAGTTGAGACTAAAGATTAAGCTATAGTCAACGACTTTCGAATAAACATTTTTGAAATTATAAATTAAGCTAAATTCAAGGACTTTCGCCCAAAGCATAAGCCGAGACTATTAAAAACTACAGCGAGACGATAGACTAATCTGTGGATGAGAACTAAGACTAATGCTATAGTCGAGACTAATAGATGTAAGCTAATAGTCCGAGCTTTTCAACTACTGCAGCGAAATAAGACGACTAACTATGGACAGACTATAGACTACGCTATAGTCGAGACTATAGACAAGCTATAGTCGAGACTTCGACAATGCTATCGTCGATACTATAGACATGTAGCATCTGTCAAGGCTTTAAGTTAAAGCTATACTCTAGCTTAAACTATCACTATAGTTGAGACTACAGACTATGCATAGTCGAGACTATAGGACGAGCTATAGCCGAGAACTATACAACTTGCAGATTCGAGACAAATTTTCCATAAATTTGCTATTTAGAGTAATTTTTTCCATAAATTTGCTATTGATGAGTAAATGTCATAAATTTACTATTTAAGTAATTTTCCATTAAATTTGCTATTCTATAGTAAATGTCCATAAATTTGCTATTTATAGTAAATTTTCTATAAATTTGCTATTTTTAGTAAATTTTCTATAAGTTTGCTATTTTTAGTAAATTTTCTATAAGTTTGTTATTTTTAGTAAAGTTGCTAAATTTGGCTATTTATAGTAAATTTTCTATATACAATTTTTGTACCTTTCCTATAAATTTGTTATTCATAGTAAATTTTATATAATTTTGCGAATTATATTACAATTCCAATTAAAATATTTTAATAACATTTTTTTTTTCTAAAACTGTCAGTCATTCAACTGTTTATTTAAAATTATCTTAACTTTTTTTTTCTGTTACAACTATATATTACAATATGATTTACATTACTTAACACCCATAGACAACAATACATGCTTGGATTTAAACATTTATCTAACAATGTATGATTATTAAAAGACGTTAAAATAAAATTGAGTCATAAAGAAAAGAAAAACTATTTTTATAACCCACATTTTAATAATCACACACACATGACACGAACAAAGAACAAAAAAAAAAAAGAGTAAACTATGAGAGTATTTATGATGGAAAAACTTATGTGTTAAGTTTTCTGAATAATATTAAAAAAATCGTTTTTTTTTTCAAATCCAATCTTGGTATTTATGAGTCTAAATATAAAACAAAAAGTAAAAACCTAATGAAAAAGTTTATAGAAAATAAAACAAAAAAATAAGCAAAGAACTGTAAATTTAATCATAACTTCTTTTTTCTTATTACTGTGAGAATTTAACAATATTATGCTAATGTTTCCTCTACTTCTATTCTTCTTCTTCCACTACTAATACTACTACTATTACCTTTAATTCTTCAACTTCAACTAAACAAATAATAATAACTGGCCTCCATTTGAGCCATAAAATCATGGTGTGGATGATGTTGTAGTTGATGATGATGATGATGGTAGTGTGGCTGTCTTTTATCTGCCAAAAAAAGCAACAAAGTTGTTGCTTTAAAATATTTGTTAGCAGCAGAAGTTTATGTTTAGTTATTTTATTTTTTCCTGCATTTCTTTACCTTTGATCTTAAAAGTATGAATACATAGAGTTAAGCAGCGAAATACATCTTGCAATCAACCAAACATTTCACTAATATTACAATTAATATTTGCAGCATTAACTGCTGCTTCAGTTGCTGCATCTAATGTTTGTACCTGCTAATGTTAAGTAGATGTTTTTTTCTTCGTCTTCTATTCATCTTCAACGTAATGTTTTAACAACAAAAGCAAAAACAATAATGGGCGCAAATGTTGGCTTGAGTAAATTTTATGATTTGCTAAAACGCACTTTACTTCATTTAATGCTAAAAATTGTAATTAATTTTCCTTCCATCTTTTTTGTATATTTCTTTTAATGTCTATTATGTGAACCTTAAACAGAGCTGGAAAAGAGTAGATTTTTGTTCGGATTAAATTTGGTAAAGAAAGGATTATAGACGGGGTTATCTAATCAAACTGTATAATATAGTCTGGACTATAGACTATAATCAACGCTACAGATTAACCTACAGACAATAGGCAATAGTCGAGACTATAGACATAGTTTAGTCTAGATTAAATAAAACTCTAAACAGTAGTCGAGACTATAGACTAAACTATAGTCGAAACTATAGACTAAACTATAGTCCAAATAATAGTTGAGACTATAGACTTAACTATAGACAAGACTATCGACTATAGTCGAGCCTGTAGAATAAATTATAGTCGAGCCTGCAGAATAAACTATAGTCGAGACTATAGACTAAACTATAGTTGAGACTACAGACTACACTATCATCTAGACAATAGTCGAGACTATAGATTAAACTATAGTCAAGGCAATAGTCGAGACTATATACTAAACTATAGTCCAGACAATAGTCGAGACTATAGTGTAAACTGTAGTCGAAACAATAGACTAAACTATAGCCCAAACAATAGTCGAGACTATAGACTTAACTATAGCCAAAACTATATACTATAGTCGAGCCTATAGACTAAAGTATAGTCGAGCATATAGACTAAACTATAGTCGAGCCTATAGACTAAACTATAGTCGAGCCTATAGACTGAAGTATAGTCGAGCCTATAGACTTAAGTATAGTCGAGACAAAAGACTCAACTATAGTCGAGACTATAGACTAAACTATAGTCTACACTATAGACTAAACTATAGACTTAACTATAGTTCAGACAATAGTCGATACTATAGACTAAACTATAGTCGAGCCAATAGACTTAACTTAGTCATGACTATATACTAAACTATAGTCGAGCCTATAGACTAAACTATAGTCGAGCCTATAGACTAAAATATAGTCGAGACAAAAGACTCAACTATAGTCGAGACTATAGACTAAACTATTGTCTACACTATATACTAAACTATAGTCGAGACTATAGGCTAAACTATAGTCCAGAAAATAGTCCAGACTATAGACTAAACTATAGTCGAGCCTAAAGACTTAACTTTGTTGAGACTATAGACTAAACTATAGTCGCGACTATAGACTACACTACAGTCGAGACTATAGAATAAGTTACTATCGATGCCATAGCTATATTCAATACTATAGACAAAGCTATAGTGGAGAACATACACTATGTTATAGTTGAGACTTTTGACTTAACTTAGCAGAGACTATAGACTAAACTATAGTCGAGGCTATAGACTTATAGATAAGTCCGGACAATAGTCAAGACTATAGACTAAACTGTAGTCGATACTAGAGACTAAACAATAGTTGACACTGTGAACCTAACTATAGTCGACATTATAGTCTAAACTATATAGTCGATAGAATAATAAAAACTTTTCTATAGATTTTAGTAATAGCTACCCAATGACATAATTCTTTTAATTCCTCCATTCAAAAGAGAGCAGCTATAAACTACAATTTCATTGTAGCACAATTTTATGTGATTTTAATGCTGTTGTATTATGTTGAATACGACTATGAAGTGCAGATGAGTTTTTGCTGTTAACTAGCAAAACAAAAAAGATATAACCTCACAGGAGAATTGTATAGTTTTCCTAGGTATTTCCTACAATATTTCATTCCCTTCAAGCCGCTTATGTTAAAATCAACAACTGCTATACATAAACTTGCTATGGATGTTGGTATGTACCACATATTTGTTACGTGTGCAACATGTCGCGTCATATATTAGTTAATAACATCTGAAGATTTTTTTCTCTTTTATTTATGTTTTATACCTCATCTCCGTCATAAATACATTGTATGTGGGTTTTTGTTTTTACATGGAAAAATAAAATTCAATCAAAAGTTATCATAAAAATGTGTAAGTTATTACGAAATTAATGTTTGTATTTAAGAATTTTTTAAATCAAGCGAAATTTATGGAGGAGTTAAAATAAAATACATATTTATTTTTTATAAAGAAGGCAAGTTGTAAAGATGAAAAAGCTGCAGTTTGAATAGTAATATAAATTATTAGAATGAAAGTGTATAAAAATATAAATAAATAGAAAGTAGAAGAAATTTAAGAAATATTCACTTAAATATATAAAGTTTTCGAGAATCATTAAAATTATTTATTTTTTTAATAGATTTTAAATATAAACTTAAAAAGTAAATGCTAAAAATTTTCCAAAAAGGTCTTTAAAAATAGACATTTTTAAAAAATATTAAAAGCAAACTCGAAGTGATGGAAAAACATTTTATTGAAAACATTTATAATCAAATAATTTCCATTTTATCTTGTTTTCCAATTTTTTAGAGTCTCACTTTAGAAAACAAGAAAAAAAAAGTAAACCTAAACCAAAATCTATTTACACCTTTCAGACATCTAGTTTGTCATGGTGCTGATCATTTAATAACAAAAGAAAAAAAAAAAAAAAAACAAGACAAGATGATCGAATATAGAAAACACAGTAACAATCATCAATGATCATCACAAAATGTTGTCATCTTCATTTGTCATGGTGTTGAGATATAAAAAGTGCGTATCTTAAAAATGTTGATTTAAACGCGTGTCTGTTAGTTCGTTTGGTCTGCATATCACTTTTGGTTAAATAATTTTGATTTAGAAATGTTTAATTGTATTTATGTAGGCGTTGCCACAAGTGTCCCAATATCCGAGGTAACAGCAATAGCACATATCACTAACAACATCACACACACTTTAAGGTATTTTTTTTATATGGCCCGTGTTAAATAATGTCAGTCCATTTCAGTCTGTGTTTGTTACACACTAAAATACAAGTAAACCCACTAAATTTCGTTTCGCTTTCATAATTAACTCATTCTTTAAAAAATCACAATAAACAAAAATTGATGGAGTGACAGACGTATGGACGGACGGGTGTATAAATGGACAGACGACGGATGCTGTATAGATGGATGGATAGAAGATGGTCACATAATGCAATTATGTTAATATAATAATAAACAAACATTTTTTTTTTGGTATTCTTCTTTGACTTTTTTTATTATGATTATTCTTCGGTTTGTCTGAATGACCAGATCAAACAAAGTATTGAACTACATCTATTTATTTATTGGGGAGGGGAAATTGTAATTTTCATTGTTAGAAAACTTAACTTTAGAAAATCACGACTTGGGGTTTTAAATATTATATAATTTATTAACTTGACTTGACTTGAGTTTAATCTATTTGTACTATAGTCTTGACTATAGTATTAATTACTGACTATAGTCTTGATTATGGCTAAATCCTAGTTTGCGGTCTTGATTGTAGACTACATTTTAGTCTGTAGTCTAGTCTATAGTCCTGACTATATTCATGTCTATAGTTCTGACTATAGTCTAGTCTGCAGTCCTGACTATTGTCTACACTATAGTCTTGACAATAGTCCTGACTAAAGTCTTAACTATAGACCTGACTATAGTAACGTCTACAGTCCTGACTATAGTTCTGACTATAGTTTAGTATGACAATATTTCTGACTATAGTCTAGTCTGACTATAGTCTAGTCTGACAGTCTAGTCTAAAGTCCTGACAATAGCCTAGTCTAAAGTCCTGACAATAGCCTAGTCTATAGTCCTGACTATAGTCTAGTCTATAGTCCTGACAATAGTCTAGTCTATTGTCCTGACAATAGTCTAGTCTATAGTCCTGACAATAGTCTAGTCTAAAGTCCTGATAATAGTCTAGTCTATAGTCCTGACAATAGCCTATATCTATAGTCCTGACTACAGTCTTGTCTATAGTTCTGACTGTAGTCTTGTCTATAGTTCTGACTATAGTCTAGTCTAAGTTCTAACTATAGTCTATAGTCCTGATTATAGTCTAGTCTATAGTCCTGACTATAGTCTATTCTATAGTCCTGACTATAGTCTATTCTATAGTCCTGACTATAGTCTATTCTATAGTCCTGACTATAGTCTATTCTATAGTCCTGACTATAGTCTATTCTATAGTCCTGTCTATTGTCTATTTCCTAGTCCTGTCTTTAGTTTATTCTATAGATGTGTCTATAGTCCATTCTATAGTCCTGACTATAGTCTATTCTATAGTCCTGACTTTGTCTATTCTATAGTCCTGACTTTGTCTATTCTATAGTCCTGCCTATGGTCTATTCTATAGTCCTGACTTTGTCTATTCTATAGTTCTGACTTCAGTCTATTCTATAGGTCTGATTATAGTCCATTTTATAGTCCTGACTATTGTCTATTTCCTAGTCCTGTCTTTAGTCTATTCTATAGATGTGGCTATAGTCCATTCTATAGTCCTGACTGTAGTCTATTCTATAGTCCTGACTATAGTCTATTCTCTAGTCCTGACTATATTCTATTCTTTAATCCTGATTATGTTCCAAACTATTGCCCAGTCTAAACTATAGTCTGTACTATTTTCTATGACATAATCCTTATTATAATATTTCATTATTCCCTCTTTGGTGTGTGTGACAATGAATTTAAAGTAACCTTTTTCTTTTTTCAACACTTATTATAAAATCCTACTTTTATATTAGTTATGCTACTTAATTAACTTAAATTATGTTTAAATTATTTATATACTTATAAAACTATAAAAATATTTTCCCTTTTCTGTTATTTAACAAATTTTAATATGTTCAAAATTGTCTGTCTGTCTGTCTGTCTGTCTGTCTTTCTGTCTGTTTTATATAAATATATGCTTCTTGTTTTATAAAAAAAAATATAGTTCTTAATATATTTATATTTGTTGTTATATTTTCCTTTTAATGTACATACATTTCATAAATATTATGCACATAATATACTGTTCATGCATGCATATGCATGAGCTTTAAACAGCATGTGGTAAAAAAGCAAAAAAGAAAAACGAGGTTTTGGTGGCATGTTAAAGTTTATTCAAATAAAAAGCTGCAGCAAAAAAAAAATTACGAAATAAAAATGCAGCTAAAGAAATTGTAGACATCAGCAAAGTAGAAGCATAGCTGCTGTATTACTTAAATGCACTTAAATGTTTGAGAAAATATAACACATATTTTTATGAGCCTTAAATATACTTACTTACATAACATCAGGTCTGTTTGTAATAAAACGACAACGATGACGATGATGCCAAACTATAATAGTTTTTTTTTTCATTTTTTTTAACAGAAAGCATATATGCGATTAAACATTTTATTGCTGAACAATTGCTTTGATATAGTTACTGCCACAAAAACCAGTCAAGTGTCAATGAACAATTGTATTGTTGCCAAACAATAAAAAATTGTATTTTATAAAACAAGTTATTGTTGGTTCTTGTTATAATTTAAATCTTAAAAAAAATTAAATATGTAAAAGGAAATTGCTGTTATTTTGTTTTTATTTAAATTTCTTTTAACAGCGATTAAGTAGTTAAATTAAATTGTTTTTTATTTTTCAAAAAACTTTTTTTTGACATTTTCCTTGTCGTTGTATTAAATGTCTTGATATTTAGCTAAAAGTTAAAATAATCATTTTTCCAAAAATACAATTTTTGCTTTCAATGCTACATTAATTTTTAATAGCAGTCATATGTAGCGGAAATATCTGCTATTCCCTTTCTGGTGGTTTAAAACCATATCAGCCATACGGTTGAACTTTTATATCTCAAACTAGATAATAACATTTTGTTTTGTTTTACCTTTTGCAGGAATAATACTTTAATAACTATTTTAAGGTAAATTTTGTTTTCTAACTTCAAAAAGTTTTAGCAGCATTTTTAGGTAATAAAAATATTGCTTTATAGAAATGTCTTGAATTAAGTTTTTAATTGCAGTAATTTAGTTATAAATCGAAGAAGTTTTTAAAGAAAATTAAAATGAAAATCTACAAAAAATAGAAAAATTTAGAATAATAAAAAAAATGCTTTAAACAGGCTTTAAATTGTAAAAAAATAAATATTTGTATAACGTGGCGTATGATTAATAATAATTTCTTTAAAAAATTTAAAATCTTTACATTTTAGTCAATAAAAAGTTTTAAACAGACTTTAATAAAATTTATATACAATAAAGCCAAGACATCATTTTATAAAAACATGTTAATTAAAATAAAATTTGAATGAAATCATTTAAGAAAAAAAGCTAAAAAATTTAACAAAATTAAATTTATAGGAAATTAAAGAAAAAAATATTTTAATTATCAAAAAGTCTTCAAAAGTTTAAAAAAGGTACCCTAATATATAATAAGTACTTAATTCGAATTAAAATATATCCACTTTAAATTAACCGCTATAACTAATCTATAGGTTTGAAAATATTTTAATAAAATTTTACTAATAAAAATAAAAAACTATAAAAAATTTAATTATTAAAAAAAATATATCATATATTTAATATCTATATACACTAAAATATATTAAAAAGGTTTTTAAATTCTCTTTAAAATTGGCTTTAATTGATTAAAAATAATTTTTGTACATCCTAGCGTATGATTAATTTTTATTTCAATTTAAACTAAATTAGCTTAAAAAATGCTCATGAAATTTTATACTAACTAAAATTAAAAAAAAACCAACCAAAGCCGAGCCATCATAAAAAAGAAGAAGAAAAATATAAAATAATATTTCAACCAAAAAAAATTTTTCGAACAAAAAAAAATAAATAAAAAATTCTTAAAATTCAATTTAATAAATAAATATTAAAATCTGTAAAAAAAATAAATAGAATTTTAATGAGATATAAGATTTTTTTTAAATTCCCAGTTAAAATAAAATTATTTTCTTATCAAAAAGTGGGGAAACTTTACTGGAATTTAGAGACTTATTTTGTAAAACACTTCCCCTTACTTTGAAATTTTTTTTCAAGTAAATTGTTTTTGTTTTTTAAAAATTTTATGGAAATGTGATGACTGTAAAACAAACACTTTGCAAGAAAACACTTTTCAAATAAAAAAATATTACAAAATCATTTTTTAGAAAAAACTAATTATCATTGTTTTTTAAGAAAAAAAGAAAAATATAATTTTGAGTTAAGAATTTGAATTTTGAAAAATAAAGACAATTTTTTATATAAAATATACAAATTTATTGTTGGGTTTCATTTAATTTATTATTATTATTATTATTATTATTATTATTATTATTATTATTATTATTAT
>MINK01175265.1:4891-21038 GCA_001735545.1 Phormia regina
GAGTTAGCAATTGTTTTCTATAAAAAATTGCGCTATAAACTATTTGCTATAGATAAATTTGCAATAACAATTTTTTTTTTGCAATAGAAACTTTTCACTATACGAAGAAATTGTAATAGCAACTTTTTTCGGTGAGAAAATATTTTCTATAAGAAAAAATTGCAATAACAACTTTTCTCTGTACTAAGAAATTGCAATAGAAACTTTTCTATATACGAAAAAATTGCAATAGCAACTTTTTTCGGTGAGAAAAAATTGAAATAACAACTTTTTTCTGTACAAAAAATTGGAATAGCAACTTCTCTATAAAAAAAATTCAATAGCAACTTTAATCGCTAGAAAATTTGTTGTTTATTAAAATTTTCTAGGGATTCTCTACAGAAAAATTTAAAATAAGAACTTTTTTCCATAAAACTTTTTCATAGAAAAATTTATTACAAGATACTATTTTTATAGAAAAATTTTGCACGAAATAGCAGCTGTTTATTATTGGAAAGTTTAGCTAAGAAATTTTTTAATGAAACATTTAGCACTAAATAGTGAACATTTTCTAAATAAAAAATTAGCATTTAATAGCAAACAGTTTCTAAAGAAAAATTTAGCACAAGCTATGACAAAATTGTTAATGAAAAATTTATCACTAAATATCAATCATTTTCCGTAAAAAAATTTAGCAAAAAAATCAAAAATTTTTAAATGAAAAACTTATTATTAAATAGCAAATATTTTCTAAGGAAATATTTAGCACTAAACAGCAAAGTATTTCTAGAAAGCAAACTTAGCACCAAATAACAACAATTTTCTAAATATTAATTCAACACTAAATAGCAAATATTTTATAAAGAAAGATTTAGTACTAAATCGACAAATGTTGCGCTAAATAGCAAAAATTTTCAGTCGAAAATTTGTTCTGTAAATATCAAACATTTTCTACAGAAAAATTTAGCACTAAATAGCAAACATTTTTTTATAGAAAAATTTAGCACTAAAAGGGAAAAAATTTTATAGAAAAATTTTGCAAAATTTTTCTGTAGAAAACTATTGCAATAATAGCTAAAAATATCAAAAAGAATCTCAAAATAGCAAAAGAAACTATTGTAAATTAAAATAGCAAAAAATGTTTCTACAGTAAAAATTAAAACTATTTACTTATTATTACTAAAAATATTCCAAACTTTCTAAAGAAAATTATAATAGCTGGAACATTATTTTTTTGGAGACTTTTAGGCAAGAATAGTAATATTTTTTTTCGGTGTTAGAAAACTTTAACAGTTTAATAGAAAAAAACTTTATATAGAAAATTATGGCTAAAAAATTGCACAAATTTCTAAAGAAAATTATAACCAAAAATATCACAAAATTAAAAAAAAGGGTGAAAATAATGAACATTTTTTAAGAATTATGGCTTAATAGACATTGTCAGACTGGTGGTTTTTACCCGAATTTTTTAATTATAACTAAATTAGAAACATCTTTCTATGAAAAGGATAGCCAAGATAAGTCAAGAAAATTATAGAAAATTGTAGCTAAAAATAGCAGATTTTTATTTATTTATTCTTTTTTATTTTATATATTTTTTTAGTGACAGGCGCGGAAATTAATAACTCAATGTTTTGGGGAGGAAAATTGAAATGATTTTGCAACTATTTATTTTTTAAAATTAATGATTTAGTAGCAAATTTTGGCATAGAGTTTTTCATTTTGGAGGAGGGAAATTTCCCTTTGTCCTCCCCGTGGATCCGCGCCCTGTTTTCGTATTATATTAATTAGCAAACATTTTCTATGAAAAGTGTTGCTAAAATAGCTAAGGAATTTTTATAAGGCAAATTAATGAGAGTAAAAATAAGCAAACAGATTTGTACTGAATAACTTTAACTATTTAATATATATTAGCGCTTTTAATATTATTTGCATATTGTACAAAATGATATTAGCGTTTCTGTGATTTAGCATAAGATAGTTGAAGATTGTGTAATTAAAGTTAAAAAAAAAAACAAAAAAATGGATTGTTTTTTATATATATATATAGATTCAAGGCTGATACAATGCAATACGAAATAAAAACATATAATTAATCAACAAGAAATAAAAACTCAGCGTTGCCATTATTTAAAGCAATTTCTTGTATAAAAAAAAATATGATGCCTTAAATATTACACTTTTAATTTCATTGATTTGCTGCTTCACTTTTCTACTCCTGTTACCTAGTTAATGCTTTTGCGTGGATAGCACGCTGGTCTTATATCTTTATCACTGCACAATTGCAACAAAGATAAACTCTTTCAAATTTGCCCGGATATATCAGTGCCATCACAGGTTAAATATACATCATATGTTATATTACCGACTCTGGCAAAAATGGCTTTCTTTATCGCTTCACTGCTCTTAAACCAACTTGGAAATTACCGACAGTCGCAATTGACCTTTTTAGAAAGATTATCTTTTCATGCTTAAAGCAATTTACGTTCTTTTATCGCTTGGCTCATAATAGATCTATCATGTTAAGTCATGGTCGGCAACGAACAAATGTCTTCCCTGATTCAGTTTGGTTTAAACGTTGCATAAGAGACTAAACTCTTAAGAGTTTCTCCCGTTATCCCCAATTTGCAGGCGTTTAAAATTGTACCATGGGTATTCTTTTGAAGACATAGATGATGGTATCTTCGCTGGTGCAACATTTATAAATATTTAAATTTGAGGTAGAAATCGTGTTAAATTGCTGTAGAGAATCGTGAAATTTTCATGCATGCATCGTTTATCCGTATTTAGGCTTTAATTTTTAATGGCTATCGAAGATGTGGCGAAAGTGATTCATTTGGTACAAATTCACATTTGCGAAGCGCTGCGCTTAGAAGGCAATAAATTGGGACAGATTTGGATTTTTTGAAAGTAAAGAGTCCTGACACGTTTGGCAGCATTTGAATTTATCCTTTAATGAATATGGGGAACTTTGGATGATATGTATTATAGATTTTGAAATTTGTCAATTTGGATTTAATGTCACCAATGCGTTTAAATGGAATACAAGGAAAGATGTTATTTTCTGAGGATTAGAGGCGTTGGGAAGGTACGGAGAAGAAATTAAAAAGGGAAATAAAAATTAACTGTAGGAATATGATCTATATGGCAGACTTTAATCAAGCTGTAGAATATACAATAAGACCAAAACTGTTGACCTAAATATGACTATAGGCTAGACTGTAGACTGTATCTACAGATCTGGCTTTCAATCATATAGAACTATAGATTAGAAATGGACTATAAGGATATAAAGCAGCACCAATAGACTAGACTCTTGACTTACTACAATCCGCTATTGAACCAATATAGATATAGAGTATATATATAGTTACTATAGTCCAGACTATGTACTATAGTCCAGCCATTAAAGGAAAATAAAGCTAAATTGTTAGATTATACTTACATGACAGCATATTAGTCAATATATGATTGTTTTATATCAATAATACCGTAGCATAATATAGACTAAACTTTGGGACTATAAGAACCAGACCATAAACTAACTATAGATAAAACATTGCAGCATTTGAATTTATCCTTTAATGAATTGGAAACTTTGGATGATATGACTTTTTCAAAAGATTTTGAAATTGTCAATTTGGATTTGTCACACAATCGTTTAATGGAAATAAAGGAAGACGTTTTTTTGGGATTAGAGGCGTTGGAGGTAAGAAAGAAATTAAAAAAATACTGGTATATGATCTATATCTTAGACTATATATCACTACACAATAGACTAAGCTATAGACCAAACTGTTGACTTAAATATAGACTATAGATCCTATAGAACTAATTTCATAGTTTAGACTATAGACTAGATAGTTATTTAAACTACGGATTGTAAGACCAAACCATAAAACAAATATTAGACCAAACTATGGACTAGATTGTAGAGTATACTACTTGTCCGGCTATTAACCTAATTAATCTATAACACCAGGACATAAAGCAAACTAAAGACTATGTTATAGGTACTGCTATTAGTCAATATAGACTATAGAACTAATTATATAGTATATATTTTAGACTATACTATGGACTATAGTACTGGGCCATAAAGCAAACTATGGACTAGACTATACTACAGATCTGCCTATTAATCAATATAGATTATAGAACTATTTATAAAGTTTACACTATAGACTAGACTATTAGACCAAGACATAAAGCAAGCTTTAGGCTAGACTAAAACTATATTATAGAACGGCTATTAGTCAATAAAGACTGTAGAAGTAATTATATTGTATATATTGTACACTGTATTATGGATTAAACTCTGGACTATAAGATCAGGCCATAAAGCATACTATAGACCAGACTATACTACATATCGATACAGACTGCAGAACTATTTATATAGTTTAGACTTAAGACAAGAGTATGAAATAAACTATGGAGAATAATATCAGGCCATAAAGTATATTATATACCAAACTATAAACTAGACTGTAGACTCTGATATTAATCAATATAGACAGTAGAATTAATTATATAATTTAGACTAAACAATGGAGTATAATGCCAGATCATAAGGCAAAATACAGACCAAACTTAGACTAGACCTTAGACTATACTACAGGTCCTAGATTATATATAAAACTACATATCAGATTATAAATCAAACTAGATACCTTACTGTGAGCTATAGCTAGCTTACAGAATAAATTGTATACTCAAATGAATACTAGACTATAGGCCTGACGATAGTTCACCTACCCATCAGATTATAGGATTAATTACATAGAATAAAATACAGACTAGACTATAAAACTAATCTATAGGTCTGACAATAGACCTGACTATAGACGAAGCTATAGACCTGACAGACTATAGACGAGCCTATAGACCAGACTATAGACCAAACTACAGACAACATAACTGAAAATTATATAGACCAAAGTATAAACAAGACCATATATCAAAATATAGAACAGTTTATAAACTAAACTAAAGACTAAACTGTTGACTCACCTAAAAACTAGAATATAGACCTAACCCCTGAAGTTTTCTTTATAAAATTCTTAAATTAAATCATAACTTTTTTCTCTCTTCAGAACCTCAATATAAGTCACAATTCCCTGCGCCATATTGCTCCTCGTAGTTTTGATGAATTGCCCAGTCTGGAATATCTCCAACTAAATCACAATGAATTACAACATTTACATGCTGACATTTTTAATGTCACCAGCCTTTTACAACACATCAATTTATCACATAATAAACTAACCAACATAGACACCACACTCTTCTCTTCTTTGGCCTATTTAAAATCATTAGATTTATCACAAAATCAATTATCCAACGATGAATTCATTGAAAATCTCTCCTTAGAATTACAATGTCATGAACTGCGTTTAAATCTTAGTGATAATCACTATCGTATTGTTAACATTTCATCATTGGCAAGTTTCGAACAAGTTGAATTGGCTGGTAATTGGTGGAGTTGTAAATGGTTAATAAAGGAAATGTTAAAAATACCAAAATCAATAAATTTTGGTCGCTCATATGCTGTGCACACTGATTGGAGTTTAGAAATGTTGGAAACAAAAGGTATTAATTGCTATGATGAAGATACTAGGAGAAGTATAATTATATTGGATACCAGTAGAATATGGGAACAAAGATTTGAAGAAATGAAATGTGCAGTAAGTTTTGAAATATTTTATACCACAAATAAAGCCTATTTAACTAAATTTTCAATATCTTTTGACAGCCTCCTTCTTCCCTTGAGGTACAACCTTCACCACCTCCTCTTAATTGGCCACGCATTAAATTAGATCGTTTTGATTCTCGTTCTGTCGTCATATGGATGTTAATAGCTATTGCTATAGCCTTTTCTGCTTTAAGAATTGGTCGCAAATTGGTAGATCAAAAAGAAAGAAAAAGGAAGTTAAGGGAACTAAGAGAAAAGGTAAATATTTTTTTTATTTATATTATTCAAGTTAATTTTAATTTATTTTATTTTTCATAGCAAAAAGGCCAATCAGAAAAGGAGAAATTAACAAAATCATATGAAGATGCTGACACTGATAGTCCTCAGAATTCAGATGATAAACTTCATACAAAAACAATTAAGAAATAATATTAATTTAGTTTTAAAAAGTAGTATTTATTATAAAGAAAAAAATATTTGAAAACCAAACGATTATATAAAATAAAAATTTAAGAAATAATAAAAAACTTAATTAAAACTTAGTGTAATAAACTATGGACTCCACTATATATATTCAGCTACATTATCAAATGGACTACAGAGAAAACTATTAACTAATATATAAATTAAAGTTGACGCTTAAAATAAAACTATAGTTAAAACTATAGACTAGAGCTGACTAAAGCTGAAAGCATGTTAAAGCCAAGATCATAGTATACATAGCATATTTCAGTTGGGACTAAAGGCTAAGTTGTAGGCCTACATACCAGATTATAATTGAGACTATAAACTAGACTATTGTTGAGACTATATATTTGAAATTATAGACTAGATTGTATTTAAAATTATAGACTAGAATATATTTAAGACTGTAGACTAGACTTTACTGAACTATAGCCTTGACAATAGTCAATACAATAGCCTAGGCTATAGCTTAGACTTTTATTATTTATTAAAGATTATAGCATGGACTATAAAAATACTATATCCTAGATTACAATTAAGACTATAGCTTAGACTATAACTAAAATTATATGCTAGGCTATAGTTAAAACTATAGAATGGACTACAGTTGCAACTATAGACTAGATTATAGTTCAGATTACAGACTAGACTATAGTTAAAACTATAGACTAGGGTATACTTGATACTACAGACTAGACTATAGTTCTGATTATAGACTAGACTATAGTTGAGACTATAGACTAGACTATAGTTGAGGCTACAGACTATAGTCCAGATTAGAAAATAGACAATAGTTAAAACTATAGACTAGAGTAAAGTTCAAATTATAGAGTAGTCTACAGTCAAAACTGTAGACTAGAGTATACTTGAGACTACAGAGTAGACTATAGTTCTGATTATAGACTAGACTATAGTTGAGACTATAGACTAGACTATTGTTGAAACTATAGACTAGACTATAGTCGAAACTATAGACTAGACTATAGTTGAAATTATAGACAAGACTGTAGTTGAAACTATAGATTATGAGACTTTAGACTATATACTAGATTATAGTTGGGACTATATACTAGATTATAGTTGAAATTATAGTCAAAACTATTGTCTAGTCTATAGTCAAGACTATAGCATAATTTATAATCAAGACTATGACGTAGACTACAGTCAAAACTAAAATATAGACTAGACTATAGCTATAGTCTAGCCTTGGCAATATTCAATACTATAGCTTAGACTATTTTAAAGACTATACTCTAGACTATAGTCAAGACTATATCCTATATAGTTGAAATTATAGACTATACTCTACTTGCAACTATAGTCTAGACTATAATCTCAACTATAGACTATAGTAAAAACTATTGCCTAGTCTATAGTTAAATCTGTAGCCTATAGTTAAGACTATAGTCAAGTCTATAACCTAACATATAGTCAAGTCTATAACCTAGCCTATAGTCAAGACCATAACCTAGCGTATAGTTAAAACTATAGCCTAGACTATTGTTCAGACTATGGTCTAGACTTTTGTTAACATTATAGACTATAGTTTTATATATGGACTAAAACATAGTTGAAAATATATACCGGACTATATTTAATGCTATGAACTAAACTATGGATTAAAATCTACGTCCAGTTTTAAAACTATTTTTGCTATATATATATAGCATACGTAGCAAAAACATACATATGTATTTATATGAACTCTAGCTACATTTAACATTTCCAATAATTTTTTTAAAGTTTTGACTAAAATTAAACCAAACATAAAATAATTGCAGCTTAAAAAAATTTTGTATGTTTTTTTTTATAAAACTAAAGTACATATTTTCTTTGTTATTACATAGCAGCAAGTATGTGCTAGGCGGCTTTATACATGCCTCATAGATTAAACTACAGCAACAATAAAAGTGTGTTCAGACATAATAATACTTGTGTGTCCAACAAAACACCAAACAACAAATTAAAGTACAAACTTAATCACAATAGAGGGCAAAATTATATGAAAATAAAATATATTTACATAAATGTGTACAATAAATTTAACAACTAAAAAGAGTTTTCATATCATGTACTCAACTAGCACATTTTTGTACTCCACTGTTTTTAATAAAAAAGAAAATTACTATATACATAGTTTTTACACATTATAATTCACTATTTAGTTGTGCGTCTATGAATGAATATATGAATGACTAACTGTCCGCTTAAATGTATGAGGGGAAAATAATTTCAACAGCTTATATGTGTATGTGTTTATACGATATTTGAAATATTTGAAATTTTATACATTTAATACTTTATGATATGTTAGTAAATAATATATAAAAATATATTATAGGCAAGAGTATGAATGCAAGTAATATAAAACATACATATGTATGTTTATATGTACATATGTACTTATGTTTAATAATATGTAAGTAAGCTTATAAAATAAATACTAAAAAATACTACAAGAGCAAAAAAAAAACAATAAATATAATATCAAAAACAACAAGTGTATAAAAACACACACTAACTGTTATACTTACATATTTAAAATACGTATATAAATTTATATAGATATGTTTGTCGGTTTATACATAAACATATGTAAATATGTAAGTATGTACATCATATATGTATGTATGTAGATATTCTTGTCAAAATGTTATTGTTTATAACAACTAAACAAGAACAACAACTATAATAATAGTATAAGTAAATATATGGTATTTAGTTAAGTCGAATTTTGAATACCCTACACATACATAACTAATTATGGAATCTATATTTGTTTTTTGTTTATTCTATGAACAAGTTACTTCCCTTTAAGGTTATGACTAACCTATAAACTATTAGTTTAATATTAAAAACTATTAAAAGTTTTTCGTGTTATCAGAGCAGCCAAAATTGGAAAAAAATATTTACAGAACCAAATATCAAGTAGTCAAATTTATGATTAAAAAATTAAGAAAAATAATTTTGAAAGTACGTCAAAGAAACCCATACATAAATCTCCGTAAAATGATAAATGATAAAAAATCACATAATTAAAAGATTAAAATCACATAATAATGCCATTTTCAATAAAACACACGTTGTAAACATACAAGTCTACTTTTATATTATTAATATAACTGTAAGTTCAGATTAATAAAGTATTTGACGTAACCAGTACATAAAATATTTTTCAACTTCTCCATTATAATGGGAAAATATATTTTACTGACGCTCTTTTCCCTTACAAATCAATTGCAAGATGAAACAATTCAAAAGAAAAAATGTAAAACTAGTTGTCACGCAAATTCGGTCAAATATTCAAATAAATGTGAACATATCTTTAGCAATGCGAGATATAAAGTTATATTCACATTTTTCAAGTATTTGACCAAATTTGCGCGACCACAAAATTTTTTACAAAAAATAGTTTTTAATTGTTTGATCTTACAAATGATTTGTAAGAGAAAACAGCAAAAAATACGATTCAGTAAAATGTTAATAAAAAATATTTTCCCATTAAAATTGAGAAGTTCAAAAATGTTTTGTATAGTGGTAACGTCTTTTTGATCAAATATTTGATTAGTCAGAAAATGCCTTGATAAGCGGAGATATCTTCTGAGATATTAAAATTTCATTTTTCTAAATTGTACTTTATGAAGAAAACTTCTTCATTGAGATTATACCACAATAAAAAAACTAACTACATCAATACTATATCTTGCTCTAGATTGAAATTGGAATTTGAAGCTCAGAATTTTAAATTCTCTTAAAAAAAGTAATTTTAATGAATGCAGTACATCAAGTGAAATTCATAATTTTTTTACAAAAATTTATTAATTTAATGTTAAAATTCGTTACTTCAATGAAAACATTAATAAAATTTATTTCTTAATACTAGAAATAAATTGGTTATTGGATTTAATGTATTTGTTCATTGATTTAAAAATAAAGTGTATATAAAAATATAAACATTGAATTTTGAAATTCGTAAAATTAATACAATAAAACATTAAGATCTTATTCAGACTATAACCTGAAAAAATTAAGATTTAAACTATAATTTGCGAAATAATTTTAATTTTTGAATCAAAATAAAATAACGAAAATTTTGAGGCTAAAAGCAAAATAAAAAGACTAGATTTTTACTTAGAAAGGCTTAGCTGGCAACACTGATCATATGTATAAAGGGTATATGTATGTAAGTTTGTCATTACATTTTTAATTTCGACAAAAAATATTCGACATTCTTATTGATAAGGAATTCGATATAATGATATCCATCTGTCTGTTGAAATCAATTTTAAGAAAGCCCCAGTTATCGGATATATATGTATTAAACATCAAATTACGGGCAATATTCCTTGAAAGAACACCTATAAGAATAAGCAAAATCGATATATAAATAACCGAGATATCGCCTACTGAACGAATACATCTCCAAAAATCGTATTTATTGTCGGGGTTTTTCAACCTCTTAAAAGTAAGCGACCTTATTATTGGATAGAAATTCAAAAAAAAAATTCTAATACTTAAATGAATAAAATTAATAAATTTGTGTCCGAAATATCGGCCAAAACACGTTTTTAAACTTTTTGATACTTCTATATATAAGCTATAAGGTTTCGTTCTTTTTTTTATTACTAATATTTTAATTCGAATAAATTGGTTCATATAATTTAATGTTAGATTTATATGGGCAATACAAAACCACAACAACAATAAACAATATCAGTTGTTTTTTCTACTTTTTGTAGCTAATAAATCAATCAAATTTGTCTACAAATAATATCGAAAAAATTATTTACAAACTCATTTAATATAATTTTTTTTAGATCTTGGTTAGATTCTTAGACAATCCATGTAATAGGTCCGTCAGCCATTCTGTTGAATTCAGATAAGCGCTTCAACAGGACAACTAATGGAGACAAAATTTTACTCAAATATTTATCTTTCATGAGGTTTGCTTGGTATTAAAAATAAGCAAAATTGTTTCATAAACAAAAAAGCACATTTTTATTGATATCTCTTAAACAAATGCATGTACGACAAAGAAATTTTGTACAGATAAGTGGGACAGAATCAAAATTTTTCGGATATAAATCCGTAACTTCTGATCGGTTAATTTGATTTCTATGAAATTTCGTATAAGCGGAGCAGAGGAATGTTAATATTAAGTACAATATTAAGTTTGGAAGGAGGCCGAACAGACCCTAAGAGGCGGAGCTAAAGGAGCTCTAAGTTGGATGCCTCTAATATATAAATATTTTAATCATTTGCCAAATTTTTGTTTCCACTTCAATTTTAACTATTTTTATAAATTACACAGAGAAAAACTTCGAAAATGGTTGCTAATATTAATATTTGATAGAATACAACAATATATTACAATATTAATTAAAAATTAGTTAGGGCAGCGGATTGTCTACATTATTAATTATAAAATAATTATAACGTTGCAATAATAGCTACCATAACTTTGAAAATAGTTATTACAACCAATTGCGATTGGCTAAATTATATTTATCAAATTCGGCTGACACAACCGAATTGATTTTATGTTTTGCTACTTAATATTAGTACTTCCAATCAAAAGTTTAGTTATATTACAAAAATGTATATATTGATCGTATTTTCAGTTAGTACAATCAATATTATTCATTTATAATTAAAAAAAATATAAAGTAATTCAATAATTACAAAGCAAAGATAATGGTAAAAACAGATATTTATTATTAAAATTTTTTAAAAATACAAAAAAAAAAGAAAAAAATTTATTAACATCCCAGCAAAAACAGAACTGAAAAAGAGCTGAAAAAGTAATGAATTTAACATTGTGTTGTAATTGGCAGGAAGTACTTAGTGGTGCAAAGGAGCTGCAGAAGTTAATTTTTTAACCCATGGTTGTCATTGGTAGGATGTTATTCTTTTATACTTCTTGTTCCTTGTTTTTGCTGAAGAAAACCACCTATTTATAAAATACGTACTTATGAATCAAGTTCTTAACATAGAACTACCATTCAAACCAAATACAACTTAGAAACCACTAATAATTCACTAACCTTCTCGCTAAACAAAAATTCACTTTTCACTTATGTGGTTGAAGTAAACCCTTTTTAGAACATACAAAAGTTTAGAAAAAATAATCCACTATCGTGCCTCACTTTCGACAGCACTAAAACGTCTTTTTTTAAAGCGGGGCTTATGGTAACTTTTTATCGATGGGATACAAAAATATTAAAAAAAAAAAAAAGCATTAACGGAACACCATCCTGGAAACCAATCAGCAAGCGTAAATATAATATGCTACAAACGATATCTTTACGTTTATATTGAAAATAATGAACTGCTAACTTGTTGTTTACAAAGACTCATTTAGTTTATTTTTTAATCTTTATGTGGATTATGCAGGAGTGTAATTTGGTAATTTTTCTACTTAACAATTTTTCTAAAAAAGTTGAAAATATGCACTTGGTTTCACTTTTGAAGTAGTGAAACTGTTCTTTTTTTGAAGCTCTTGTTGGTTTCTTTTGCTGGGATATAAAATATTAAAAAAAAAGCATTAAACGGATTATCGTTTTGGAAATCTATCAGAAGGCTGTAAATATATATATAATAAATGATATTTATATTTGTATTGTAAATGATGTATGTATTTATGTTTTAAAAATTTATGTGTTAAAATTAAAATGAGCTGGTATATTTTTTCAATGGAATGAATCGGTTGGGAGAACCAAATTTTATATTTTTATCAGTTGCTATCACTGATAACTTCAGTTCTTCCAATTGAATTTTGCTGATCTCTTGCATATTATTTATTGGAAGTAAACGAATTATTCGATATGTGTAAACGAATTTTTAGATAGTACGATTGGCTAAAAATTCGGTTGCCGCAATGAATCTGTTTTCTCTGTGTACTGCAGGCACTGATAAAACCTACAAAAAACATGTTCGGATATCCTATTTATCTTTTATGGTTTTTAAGTTATTTGCCTTATAGCCGAAAATGTGAAAAACGCATTTTTGGGATTTTCGGTATTTTTTTTTTTTTTTTACAAAAATCTTAAAGTTTTTTTGCTTGGCCTTATCAGTGCCTACAATAATGTATAAAAATATTTGACAACAAAAATTTGGCAAGCGTTTAAAAAAGGTTGTATATCAGAGGTTACCAACTTTCAGCTCCTTTAGTTCCATCCCTGAGAGGTGTATTTGGTTCTCCTTCCAAACTTAACACTGTACACTTCTTGGCTATAATTATTTATACCAAATTTTAAGAAAGTCCAATCAGAAAGTCCTAAAAAATTCGATTCTGTCCCACTGTGCACTTGCTCCTAATTTACTTTCAGCTGAGTTTTTTTTCTAACTTTAATTCCAAAATGTTACAAACTAAATAACATAATCAAACTGCTTTCCTATATCAATGCGTTGTTGGTATAACATTTTTTGAAACTGTTGATTTCTATACATATGTATATATATGTACATAAATATTTTCTCATACATAGGTTTGTATATTTTATATGACTAACATACGAATATAAAAAAAAAGAAATATACAAAACAATAAATGTTGTTAGAAATTCTGTTTGCCTGTTATTATTGCAAAATCTATATGTATATAGAAATATATTTATTTTTTTCAAAGTTTTTTTTTTGTTACAACAACTATTTAATATTTAAAAATTTATTAAAGAATTTTGTTTATTGAATCTGACAGCTATATATACAGTTGAGTGTATATGTTATTAACCAATTTATTTTGATTTATTTTACATAAAGAGTTAAGAAAAACATTTGTATGCTACAAAAAAAACTTAAATTAAAATTAAATTTTAAATTAAAGTTTATAGAGAAGTATTGATTTACTATTTAAAATCATTAGTATTATTTTTATTTATTAAGGCTTTAATTAATTTATTAAAATCATTTTCGTCTCTTCATAAACATCATTTCATTTTATTTAATCTTACCATTGTGTTTTTGGGTTTATGTAAAACTTTTTTTTTTGTTATTATTTAGTAAATATATAAATTTGTTTATATATTCGTATATAGAAATTATTTTTTGAAACAAAAACAAAAACAACAAAAAAAATCCATATATTATTCCTAAATAAAAACTCTATTGCGTTTATCTTGCACTTCTGCACTACTGTTAGTATTTGTTTAAAATATTTTATTGTTTAAACGATTTTTATATAAAAATTCTTTAAATAAAATATTTATTATAAATAAATTTATTTAATTTATTATAAATATTTTGTTTAAAAAAAAGTCCTAAATAGTGTTTTTGTTATTTTATTAAAATAATAATTTAAACATAATATTTAGGGAAGTGTATGAAAAATTTGTCAATTGTTTAAAAGTCTGTTTGGTAAAGTGATAGATAATTTTAGGGCTAATCATAGTTTGTAATAAAACAATATTAAGGGTAATCACAGTTTATGAGAAATATACTAATACAAGACTAAACAAATTTAAGAATAATTTAATTTAATAATAATTTTAATCAATCATATAATTCGCTTCATATAAATTTGTTTAGAGGTCACACATTAATGTAAAAGTAGCGTTGAAAATTGAGCTTGATACGGGGAAACATGATAACAATATTTCAAAGTCAAACTTTTTTTTTCATTTTTATTAATCAATAAGCAAAAAATATTTTTTGATATTAATGTTTTTTTAAGAGAATTTCAATGTCTGTCCTTCTGTCCGACTGTTTGTTAATTTTGGCAAATTTTCCAATTCGAAAAGAATTAGTTTTAGTCTCAGCAGATATATTAAATTAAAATTTTCTTTATCGAAAAGACAGTTTGTTCTTTAACTAATTTCTAAAAATATAAGATTCCTTTTGTACATAAAATTTATTTAAAGGACTGAAAGTCAGGCACTCTTAAGTGAAGTAAAAAAGAGATTATAAGTCCTCTAAGGCGGGTATTAAACCATACATTGCTGTCAATTTAAATAAATATATCGATATTTTAATTGATTATGAAAGTTGTAAAATGTTGCCAATAATTGGTTTTGTTTAACACTTTTTTATTAAACTTTATTTATTTGTTTTTATAATTTTTCTTTAATGTCGATGATAGCGGCACCCCCTGCGCCAGTTACTATTTGCACACTTAACCATCATTTCATAAATTGTCTGATTTTGTTCACAAATATATGACGTCTTTCCTATATTACTTTTTAATTCAGTTAAGAGTTATAGAGCTATTAAGCTCTATTTCCAAAAAAAATTAAATTTTATAAAAAATTGGAAAAAAAACCTTTTTCAAAAAATCCTAAAAATTCAAAAATGTCAATAATTAAAATTTTTATTCTTTGCACAAAATTCTTAAATTTTTAGGAATTTAGTGCAATATATTTTATCATTTTGTCGATTTTTTTATTCTTGTGTTCATTTTTTTTTTCATGCGATTTGTCAGTTTATTACTTTTTTTGACAGTTATTTTTTATTTATTTATATTTTTATTATTAATATTTTTTAATTTTTTCGCTTTTTCTTATATATAATGATGTTTGTCATATTTTTGTTTTTGCAACTTTCTTATTCAAGTGTTTTTTAGATGCTTTTTTCAATTTGACGATAGACAGAAGGACAGACATGATTATTTCGACTAAGAAAGACATAAGATCTGTTTTCGAAAATTGTATTTTGTCCAATATTTTCTTCCAATTTGGCGAGTTTTTTTTTTCAATGTTGTGATTTTTTTATTTCGCCATTTTTAGTCTTTGTAGTTTTAGCTTTTTTTAATTTTTTTCCAATTTTTTTATGTTTTAATTTGTAATTTTTCTTTTTAAAATATTTTTTTTTTATATTTAGCGTATTGATTTTTTATTTTAACATTCGCTTGGACGGTTTTTTAGTAAATATTCATTTTAGCTTTTTATTTATAATATATATTTTTTATTTTCGTTCATTTGTCATATTTTTTATCTGTTTTAGTTTGGAGTTTTCTATTTTACCACTTATTCAACTTTATTCGTTTTTTTTTTTTTTTAAATTTTGTCCAATTTT
>MINK01175266.1:0-24780 GCA_001735545.1 Phormia regina
AAAAATGTTAATATTAATTTAATATTCGACACATTTAACATTTGTATAAATATAAGTGACCCTGCAAAGTTTCATGAAGATCGGCCCATAATTGACTATAGCTCCCATATAAGACCCAATTTGGGGAATCATAGGCAATGGTGTAGGGTATCATATGGTCGATCTTGACCGACTATACCTTTTTCTCTAGTTTTCTTTAACTTATTAAGGAACAAAATTATTCACTGAATAAAGAAATTTTGAATTCAATATTTTTAATTTCTAAAATTATGATTTTTTGTCCGAAAAATTTTCTACGATCTTTTTTCTATAAATTAATTTTTTTTTAACATATACAAATTTAATATATATTTTTTAAAAGTATCTTCACAGAAATAATTTTAAAATAGAAAATAATTCCAATAATCCAAGCTGTCAATGTATACATCCCCTCTAATTTCACCCGCTTAAAAATTTTAATTTTTAAAATTTTTGAATTTTTATGATTAAAAAAAAAAAATTAAAAAATATTTTTTTTTACTGATTTAAAGATAACTTCAATTAAAATTTGTTTATGTTCTTNNCCTCTAAATGAACAAAAGCTGACAAATATTTTTGAAGATATACTTTAATATATAGTGCAATATCCCTAATTTTAAAAATCGCAATTTATCGCAAGAAGTAGAGTCAATTAAAAAAGTGGAATTACAGGCTTAGTACTTATAAATATCGTGTATTCGAATTGACTGAGAAACCACGTGATGCAGAAATTTAGTTTCATTCTGTTAATCTGTGTTATTTTTAAATTTCACATTCTCAAATGTAAATATAGCCCTTTAAAACTTTCAGTATATAGAACTTTTTAAAAAATTATAAATATTTTTTGACGTTAAAAGTTATACATTTTGACTTAATCTCTTACATAGAACAAAAATAATAGTAATTTATAAAAAATATATAAATTTTAATATAAAAAAGAGCTTACTCTGTTTTCAACTGTACGCAACATCAATTCGTTTTTCGAATTTCAAAATATTAAATTTGAATTAAGTGCCCACTGTTAGTTGTTAGTATTTTTTCGAAATATAATCCAAAAAAAAAAGAATAAATAAATTTATTTTAAACAATATATTTTAAACAATTTCCCTGTAATATCCTTCTTGAGAATATTTTTCTTGACAAATATTTTTTTTACTATTTCATAAAGAACCAGAAGAAAATTAATTTTATAATTCTGATAAAAAGTGCTTAATAATTATTGTCCTATGCTATATATTTTAAGTAGTAAAATCGTTCAAACTTTTATCAAAATTCTTCTCTTTTTTCTAAAAAAATTCATCTTACAAATACATAACTGTGAAAACTAAAATATATTTAATTACTTTCTCTTAAACAATTATTATTTTTTTCTTATAACCAATTCTCTTACTTAATTCCAATTTATATACCCACTCAGATAAAATAAAAAAAAAAACAATTTTTAAATTAAGTATATTACGCTTCAATAATTAACTTTAATGATTGCCAACATTTATTGGCATCTATTACTTGGGATTGTCTTAAACTCATGGCACAATTATTATAGCAATAAGTGGAGTATTTTGTTAATTAACTCAATAAAACTTTAATTAATAGCCACAACAGGAATACCATTGTAAATATATATGTATATATGCTTGTATATGTATTTATATAAGTACTATGAACAAGAAGGTAAATTGAAGTAAGAGAGAATAATATACTAAACACACATACTAATATAGTATATATATATAGGTATAAACACATTAATTATTTGTATCTTGTAGCCAACACTCATTCAATTTGTGGATAAAACATAAAACAAGAAATTCTTAACAAACATATTTATAAACCTATACTTAAAGATATGTATATGTAATTTATAGACGTTTATATGAGAGTGTGTATGTGTGTGTCTGATATATGTTTAGGTTTGTTTAGTGTTGAAATGTTTTTCATTTTGTTATAAATAACCTGGTTAAAGTTTATTGGCAATTTACGTGCCATAAACACCTCAAAACATAAATAAAAAAAAAAAAAAAACATTATGTATGTATATGTTTATAGAAGGAAATTATATTTCCTTATAGGCTATAGTCTGGAAAAATAAGTTATATATTTGTTTAGGTTATTTAGTATTTTGATAACAAATGACCAATGTGGTTTTTTAAGAGCAGTTGTTGACTTAAGTGTTTTTTTGTTTAGATAGAAAGAGAAAAAGTAAGTTATTTAGGTTGTAGTTTATTAATAGAAGATAAGTTTAATTAGAGTCTTAATTAATAATAATTTTTAACAATAAAGATTTACAGAATATACATTTTTAATATAAATAAGAATATTTAAAGAAAAATTATATAAAATTTCTGAACTTTTTTAAAAGCCTCCCTAATATACTCCTACTAAAATTAATACTCACTTTCTTATATTCCTTACACCAAGTAAATTATAGAGTCTTTGATTAAGTAAATAATTTGTTAATAATGACCATGTTAACATTTCTGTTGCTGAGCAACTTGCCTAAGTATTAAGAATTATAAATCTCCAATGAAATTAACGAAAAAGTGTGTGAATTGTTAAAGTTAAATATTTCTTACTTTTACAAATCCTTAGTGGCGTTAATGTAATAATGTCTCTAGGAAAAACGTATTACAAATACATGTGTGAAGTAATATATATAAATACTTTTTTTAACTACTGTGTGAGTGTGTGCTGATTAAGCAATTAGTGCATGAAATATTTATTTATATAAATAAATCTATATTTAGTAAGAAAAAAAATGTAAAATACAGTTGTAGAAAATGGGATAGAAAATGCCGTTTAATTTAGGAAAATGAATTGAACTTATTTTATTTATTAGTAATTAAAAATAAAATTTCAAGAATTATAATATTTGTCCTTCCGTCTATATATTGAAATTAAATGGTTCAAAAGTGGTGCTTTATGTATTGAAAGTAATATCAATATTTTAATGATCGCAGTTTTTTATTTTTTATATATTTTAGAAAAAAATATTTTAAAAATAATATATTTTCTTTGTTTGGGAAGAGTGCTAAAGTCTGTTTGTCCGTCTATATAATATCAATGGTTCGAACATAGCGTTATTTTGAAAATAGTGTTTAATTCATTGAAAATTATATCAAGACTTTAATAATCACAGTCCAATTTTTATTTTTATTTAATAAAAAATAATTTTTCGAATTATACATTTTTGATCCTGTAGTAATGTTTGTCCGTCTGTCTATACATTGGGGCAAAATGGTACGAAAAAAGCATTTAATTCGATAATGTTGTTAAATACATGGCAACGGATATCAAAAATTTAATGATCATAGATTATTTTTTCTATTTCTTAGAAAGACAAAAACTGCATTTGAAGACATTACAGGATTTTTTTTTTTTTGGCAGAGTGGTAATGTCTGTCCGTCCGTCTATACATAAAGGTAAAATGGTTTGAAAATGGTGCTTAATTCATGGAAAGCATTATCAATACTTTAATTATCACAGTTTATTTTTATATTGATTAGCCAGGAAAAAATGTATTTAAAAAAAATATCGACTTTGATAAATAATATTGTTCTTTTATAAATTACATAAAACTTTCTAATAAACTAAAAAAACCCAACATTTTTTAAACTATTTTGCATTGAGTCCTTATAAAATAAATTGTTTATATCAGAAATAAAAAAAAATAAAAACTAATTATTAAATTTTTATATCCCTTTACAGTATAACATCAAGAAGAAAGAAGAGGTAGTAGAAATGCAGCCCCAAGAGGAACCAAATCCTTTGATGAGAAAAAAGAAAACACCTGAAGAATTGGCTGCCGAGGCTGAACAGGAAGAGCTGGATGATTTTACAAGTAAGTTCTAGTTTTTTTTAATATTTTTTTGTGCCCTTTTCGTATATATCTTTTCAGAACACAATATAAATCACAAATAAAAATTCTTTCCTTTATTTACTAACTATTAACTAATAATAAAAATAACTATATACAAAACTAACCTTTCTTTTTCACTAAATAAATAAAAAAAAAAAAAACAACTTTAAAACAGATTTCTTTTTTAAGCCTAAAACTACGTAAACTTTTTTTGTATTTATTTCAAAAATATATATTTTTCACATATTTATTTTATTTATATTTTTTAATAAATTCTTTTGTTTTCAAAAAAATTAAATCAAACTCTAAGCAACAGAATGTTTTTTTTAATCTTCAATAATAATTATTAATAGAATTAAATGTAAATGAAAAGTAGTTTTGATGTCTAATATTTGTTTTTAATTACAAAAAGCTGAATGTGAGTGTGTGTATAAATAATAAATAAAATTAATATAAAAAAAATAAAACAACATAAATAAAATTAACAACACCTACTCTGCAAAAAAATAAAAAGAAAACAACACCAGCTCTAACTACTAAAAATCTTTAAAAACTATTATTAACTACTTTCTTCTACTACTACAACCTCTAATAATTTCTACTACTATCTCTGCTGCTATCAACTGTCTTTTACTAATACTACTTACTATATCTTCGTTTATAAATTTTTTTTTTCATATTTTTTTAATATAATACAAATAATATAAGAATATGTTAGTTATTTATTTAAATTAATACTTATACATAAACATTGTGGGTTTTCTTAATGTTTTAATTACATAATTTTATTGTAAGTTTTCATTTTTGAAAGCTAACATTGAAATCTTACAATGTTTTTAATTAAGTATTAATGTTTTTATATAAAATATTAACTTCGTCGCTATGACTTAAGTGAAGTGACACCTTTACCATATTAAATAAATAATTTTACTTAACGGAATATAAAAGATGTTAAAATAAAAACCTATTAATATAATAGGTAGTAATAACAAATCTTGCAGATTCTTAGAATTTTGTTCTAAAAATTTTCATCTCTATTTTAGATTTTTTAACACGTTTTGATGCGTATGAGTAATATTTAAATTTTATTAAAGGCTAAAGAAATTTATGTTATAAATTAATATTTCCATTAGTTTCTTAGTAATTATTTTATTAAAAAATGATTAATATGTTAATACTGCTACATATTTGTATGATATAATATTTAATTCCATTAATATATAGTCTGACGTATGATTAATTTTATTCTGTAATACTCATACGCCATTTAGCTGCTTTAGTTTAAAAATTTTGGGTATTTTGTTGAAAGTAAGGACCTAATTTTATAAAACACTTAATCTCACTCTGATATATTTTGTTAATATAAGTGATTTTTGTTTTTCAAAAATAAGGTAAGGTGAAGCGATTCACCTTATCTTGAAACAAGTTTTAGATATATAAATGATAAATATTTAAATTTTTTCAACTGGTTATAACTTCAATTTTGCCAGTATTTATTGTAATATTCCAAAAAAATTTCAGAATGTCTTAATAAAGAAAATTTACTTGTAAGTGTCTCTATATGAGCGAAAAAATACAGTCAAGATTTCATTCAGACCTCGATTTTACACAAGATTTTTGTTGTGTAAAATTCAAAAAACTTCAGCTGACATTTATTAACGAAAAGTATATTTTTCAATGTTCACATTTGATTTTCAAAGCCAAATTTATGAAATTTATAACAACAAATCGCTACTTTTAAAGCTTTTCATACTTCAAAGCTTTTTCGCTATACCTTGGTATAGCATATAGAGAATGGAGATAATGTGTCCCTTTATAATAAGAAAATTACTCCTGATATATTTAGGTTCTTTCTGCAACTTTGAATGGACATATGCTTTTATTAAGAATGATGATAGAAAAGTTATTTCTTCAAAATTATAAGATTTACTCTTATTGGAAACTAAAAATCCCTATTCAAATTCTAGGATTCTGCATATGGGCTGCGTAAGGTGTCATTGAAAAAGTCGGAGAGATTCAGATAGGCTTTTTTGAAATCGAGAAATGATTTTCAAGGATGATAACATTATATATAAAAGGAAATATGTCTGACCTTTGTGATCAACTTCTTTTAATCAATAAAAAGCTTTTTTGAGACATCAATTTAAGGAACCCTTTAAAGTTCATGTATTTATTAGCTAAGTACGAAATAAATACCAAAAATATTATCAGAATTCATCTCTACTGGCAGTTTATCATCCACTAATTTGGTGAACATAACTTGCACAAAATCCGTTTGATATCTATGTCAAGACGTAACACAAAAGTGTTCTTAAGCAAAGTACTCAAGACATGCTGAAAAATTATTTGTTTCCTTTTAAATTAACTTGTATTTTAATTATCTGAGTTAAGAGTTAATATAATACTAAAAGTCATATATTATTAATCGATTAAAATCTTTAACAAAAACCTAAGAATCTGCAAACAATACAAAATTATCATTGCTCCTAATTTGTGTAGAACTTTATCATCTTCTATTTCCTCTACAACTTTAAACTCTAAACTATCGCTATTTCTTTCACTACAAGTTTTGCTATAAAAACTACGTTTTACACTGGAAGAAAAAACAATTACCAACACCTGCAATAAATCTTAACTTAAAATTTAAGCTAAATCTATGATAAAACAACTTATAAAATAATATAAATGTTTCATCTCAATAACTTCATCCATTTATTTTAGCTTGTTTTAAATGTCTTTATATAATTCTACCCATAAAACTCATATCTGTGCACGTTAAACGTTAAAAGCACTTATTGTTTTTTATTCATTATAATTTTCATTTCATTATTATGTTAATGCTTTTCCGTTTATTATTTAAATATTTATATAACGTATTTTATTTTGGGTTTTATTTTATAAGATTTTGCTTTTTATATTGATTTGTTTTAACTGGAATTAATTTAAAAAAAATATGATATAAGAAAAAATTAATTGATGACTAAACAAATAATATGTTCAATATGAAAATAGGGCATTAAAAATTTTTAGTGTAGTATTAGCTTTAAATTAAGGACTATATAGCAAAAGTTGTAAAATCAATAAAAGACTGAATTTGAAATTTAAATAACTCGTAATGGATTTACATTGAAAACCAAAAAAAAAATATATTTTTAACAAAGAAATTAATCAAAAAATTGGTCAAACATAAAAGTGTAATGTTGACTGTAACATTTATAAATATATTTTGCTAAATAACCAGTTTTTTAAAATTAAGAAGAACAAAAAATAATGAAGAATGATCAATCTTCGAAAATTCCTGTCTTTTTTAAATTTAAGAATTAAAAAAAAACATAAGCTTTTTGGGAATTAATTTTAAAACATTTTTAAATTTAACATTCAAGTANTCAAAAATAACACTTCTTAAAATAGAGTTTTAAAAAAAATTCTTAAAATTAGCATTTCTGAAATAAAATTTTAAAAATAACAGTTTTTGAATAAAATATTTAAAATAACATTTTTAAAATAAAATTTTGAAAATATTTTTTTTAGAATATGATTTTAAAAATAATATTTTTAGAATAAGATTTTAAGCATAATATTTTTAAAATAAGATTTTAAAAATAATATTTTTAAAATAAGACTTTAAAAATAAAATTTTTCAAATAAAATTAAAAATAATATTTTTAAATAAAATTTTAAAAATAAAATTTTTAAAATAAAATTTTAAAAATAATATTTTTAAAATGAAATTTTTAATATATTAAAAAAAATTGACATATAATTTCGAAAATTATTATTGTGATTTTTTTATAAAAATTTTTAATCAAAATATTTAAAATAATATTATAACGTTTAAAAAATAAAATTTAAAAAGTAACATTTTTAAAATTTTAATTTAAAAAATAACATTTTTAAAATTAAAATTTAAAAAATAACATTTTTAAAATTAAAATTTAAAAAATAACATTTTTAAAATTTAATTGTAAAAAATAACATTTTTAAAATATAATTTAAAAAATGCCATTTTTAAAATAAAATTTCCTAAATGAAATATAAACTCTAAGACTTATTTTAAAAAAGTATTCTATTTTCAATACACTGCAATAACACTAAATTAAATTCACTCTTATACAAAATTTCCTTAAATTTAATTACCAAAAATCAACTCTTCTAACTCAAACTCTAGCTAACGAAACAATTACTTTTATTACTTTGAATTTTAAATATTTTACAAGACAATTTACAGAACAATAAAATATCACTTGCAATAAATCTAAAAACAAAGCAAATATTTCCCCTCTAATACATTTTACAAAAACTTTTATTAAAGCCACCATCATCAAATAAATATAAACACCCTAAACTTTTGTCTACACATAATATTATGCTTAATAACAATAATAATGTCTAATAAAACACCTGTTCGACTTAAAACATTTTATTTTTAAATAAACATAAATTTCAAGTGTGCTACTTAAGACACAATAATGTTTAACACTCATTAGAAATCATAAAAATAAAGATATTAAAAATAATATTTATTTCTACATATATATTTATATAAATATGAATTTTACCTTGATAATGATATAATTATAAATGATGTCAATATAAATTTAAAATGCCATAAAAAAAACAAAAACTTGTTAAGAAATTATACAAAACAAAATAAATAAAAAAAACTGAAGCTTGTTATCTTGAAATTTATTTATGAACAAATGCAATATAAATGTTTATTGTCATAGTTAAATTTAAAAAAAAAAAGAGAAAGAGAAAAAACAGTTTTCATTGTCTTCCTGCTAGGATGTGAATAATAAATGAAAGACATTTAATTTAAACTGCAATGCATACGTACATATAAAAATTCCTAGCAATTATTCACAAAATACATTTACGTTTCTCTGTATATGTATATGTTTATATATATATGGAAATATATATAAAAAATATAATGCAGACATTTAGTCTGTAGCAAGTAAAACTGAGATACTTTAATTCGTATATATAGTTGCGAATATTTGCCAAGTTTTTACGTTGTTGCCAAAATTTTATTCTGTCAGATAAGACAAAATATATTCGGTGTCATAATAGTTTTGTGTAATTTATTTAATTTGCAAAAAAAAAAAAAATAAAAAATAAAGAAAAATAAATGTAACTTCATTACAAAGTGGTTAAAATATGCAAACAATAAACAGGAGCGTCACTTATTTGTATTGAAATGGATCCTTAAAAGCAATGTATTTCAAAATCAAGAGTGATCAATAATTTTATAGGCATATTTTTTTATTAGCAACCTTTAAGATATAGAAAAAAAAAAATAAAAAATGAAATTAAACTTAAACAGTTAAAAAACCTATGATTCAAAATATGTTCAAAAACTTAAATGGAAAAGATTATTCACATCATAATTGTAGTATAAATTTCTCTAAAATTCTTTAATGATCGAAATTTTAAATGTCTACCAAAAAGAAAACAATTAAAAAGTAATAAACAGACAACCCTGACTATATGATACCCTACACTATTATAAATGTACATCAAAATTCGATAAGTTCTTAAAAAATATAAAGAAAAATTTTACATTTTTCTATAAAAATTTAGAAATAAAATAAATTTGAGTAATTTTTCAACAATTTTCAGCTCTTTAATAACAAAATTAATTATTGTAGTTATTAATAATATGATTTTGATGATTTGAGCAAAATCAATTAAAAATTTAATTATATTAACAATTTCGTAATTGAAATTGATTTTTACTTTTTCTGATAATTAAATTGAAAATAATATACTCGTATAGAGAAAATATATTAAAATTTCGATCTGTACTTGTTTACAAGCCAAATAGACAGGCAGACAGATGGACGGACATAGATAAATCGACTGAAAAAGTACTTCTGAGTCGAACAATATATTTTAGAAGAGTCCAAAGGTTTTTTTTTAGCATTATTTATAGTCATAATTAAAGGCATAATACCAAAACAATTATAGTTCAAATTCTTTCTAAGTAAAACAAAGTCAATAAACTCGAAATTAAGGTATTTGTTGCTACACAATTAATATTGGATATTATTTCCCATGTTTTTTTAGTGACAAATGAGCGCTTTCTTTAAAGTAAAACGATTAACATAAAATCACTTTTCATATCAAATTACCTATGTCCTTCCATACTGTAAATTTTTTAAAGATCGAAACCTGAAAGATATTGGGCTCGAGCGTATTTGATATAATATTTCAACAAATAAATTATTCGGCACCAAGACTCATATTAAAGTATAAATATTAATTTTAAATCACTTTAAATTAAGATGATCATGTCTGTCCTTCCGTCTAGCTGGCCATATAATAATCCTTAAAGGGTAAAAATTTANAAGATGTCAAACAAAATTAGACACAAAAATGTTTNNTTTCTAATAAATTGTACCCTACACAAATTAATTACTATATTATCTACTTAAAAATATAATGATAAACTTAAAAATTACTTCATAATTCAAAATGACGTTTTTCCTTCTGTCTGACTGGAAGTATTTAAACCTTAAACATGTCAAATTCTCGAAGTTATCATAATAGATTTTCGAGCAAAGTTGTTTAATATAACATAAATTTTTGCTGATATTTACCATGAACAAGTAAACTGTTTCAACGCTTACCTTACATTGTAATTATCAACTAAAAACGAATTTCGAAATCATAATGACGATGTCTGTCCTACCGTCTAGTTAGCAGTATTTAAAGATTTTTAAGAAAGGAAATTTTGAAGATGTCGTAACAGTTTTAAGTACAAAAGTGTCACTCATCTTAAAGTGTAATGGTCACTTTTTAAATTGAGATACGTCCTTATTGCATATATTTGTTACGAATGCCTCAAGATATAATTTATAGATATTTAAAAAAGAAAATGTTCTAACATGTTGTAAAAATAATTTAATTTTTCAAAATACCATTCTTATAAATCTTTCCTTCTACGCTTCTGTTATTCACCAAAAAAATGCAATTTAACCAACTTAAAATTTATCTTGAAAAAAACTCGTACATACAGTCGAGTATAAGCAAAAAAAAAATTAAAATGAAAATCTGCTTCAGGTAAAATGTAAATTTAATGAGTTTCAAGAGATTTAAAATGTAACACAATTTCTTTGTTTTTATATCAGCTTTTTCAACTGTGTACTAGAGAAACTTTTGAACAATTGCATCATAGTTTTATGTTATACTTGAACATAATTTCAAAAAATTTTATGATTTATAATGCTTAAGCTTAATAAGAACACGTTAAGATAGAACATTTAAAAGTGTTCATAGAAATTATTAAATGATTAATAAAAGAAAAAAATCCAGTAAAACGAAAGGAAACTGATACATTTTTAAAAGATTTAATAAAAATATTTTTCGTAGCACACAAATGTATATAAATGTTACCATTACAATATGTCGATGGATATAATATAATCCTCATAAGGATTTTTTCCAATAAAGTTAAATATTTGTTGAGGTAATAACTTTTACACGGACGCCCTGATGGACATAATATAATGCTAATATGGATGTGAAAAAATAAAATACATCAAACTTTAAAATATTTTCATTGTTTAACTGAAACTTCCTTTATTACTAAAAGCAAAATTTTTTATTCTCATATTAGAGAGAAATGAACTGATTTATTACGTTGAAAATATACACGAAATATCTAATAAAAATTTAGATTACTTTTTTTTTTGTAAAATTCAATCATATTTTTCTAAAGTCTATCCGTAAGTCCAGTTAAAAATTAATTCATTCACCATTTTGAATTATTTTATAATTCATGATAAAGTAGTTTGATTAATTCTTACATTATATATTACCACTTTATGCAGCTTTTCTACTTCAAAATTTTTAAATAAAACCTTTTAATAATAATTTTTGTTTAACCACTTGACAAAATTCCTCTTCTGCTTATTAACTTCAATTAAAAATATTCACTGGGTTACTTTAAAAATCTTACAACTATTTTAATTGAAAATTGTATTTGGCAAATAAAAGTTTCTTACATAACACGTACAATGAAATTCCGGAAAATCTCAATTAAAACTAAAGTAAATGTGGACATAAAGGTGGAAAATGGAAAAAAAATTCTGAAAAGGAATATATTACTTTTTTTTAAATTAACATAAGAGTGCTTAATGCAAATTAAGAAGACAAGATAAAAAATACGACAAATAAAAAAATTCAAAGTTTAAAGATGAAACACATAGTATATGACAAGTTAATACAAGTTGGTGACAAGTCTTGCATAAGTTAAGGCTACAAATTAAATAATGTATGCTGAAATAACATTTCCAGGTTTCATTTTACATTCAATGATTTTTGCCACAAATTAAAACTAAAGAGATTTTTTCATATATATATATTTTTTTTTTTACTTTTGATGTGTTAAGAAGCTTTAAAATAAATGAAATCTTCTTTTTCAACCATTAACATTTAATTAAATGTTGCAGAGATTTTAAGAAAAACATGATCCCTTAAGTGGTATGCTACGTATTTAATGGGACTTATTAAAATCAGTTAAAAGAAAGTGGTTAAAGGAAAACAAATCCAATTTGATTAATTGCAGTAAAAAGGAAATTTGTTTCCGTAATAAATAATGTTTGATTGAATTTCAAACGGACAAGTTGAATATTTAAATTAAAATGAAAAAATAAAAAAGAAAAACATTTTTGTTATTTAAGTCAATATTTTTGGAAGTATTTGAAATCTACAATCAAAACTTTCAATATTTAGAATAAATATAAAGTAAAAAAAAAAATTAATAAAGAATTTTTAATGCTAGTAAAGGTATAGATTAATGTCTTAATAACTATACCAATACTGAAAAATACTCTCTTAAACTACTGAAATTATTTTCTTAATTTGCTATTTTTTATTTTAAAATTGTTTATCTTTTTTGCACCAAAAAACACTCCACGAAACTGCACTATATAATTAAACTCTAGAGCTTTTTAGTAACAAAAACCAAAGCACTAAAATTTTGTTATTTCCTTTTTTATAATTATTTTATTTATATTTTATTTAAGCAAACTTTTCTCTAACATTTAAAACATCACATCTATTAAAAACTAAAAAACATTTATAACTTACTAATAAAAGATCTAAAAAAAAAAACTCACACTAACAAATAAAATCTATTAAAACGCCAACAACTACAGCTAGAAACTAACAACATTAAGTAAAACTTAATAAAAATCTATATATTTAAAACACAGACAAGCTTTTTCCCTCTTACTCTTCACTATTGGCTTGAAATTTATTTTATTTAAATATTTTGCTAAACAAAAAATAAACAAACATTTACAACAATATTTTATTTAAGGCTAACTATCATCATTTTTCTCTATTTAAATTAAATAAAATCATTTTAGTTTTAAACTAATTATTTGGTAAAAAGTTTTTTTTTTTCAAAAACTTTAATAAATAAATCACCCATATTTTAATAAATTTATTTAAGAAAAAAACATTTTATTCACTTAATTTTGTAAATAACACTAAATATAAAATTATGTATAAAAAAGTAAATTAAATCCATTTGTGACAAGTTACTTTTAAAATACCAAGGAAACCAAAATAATTCTTGGGAAAAGGGGGCATAAAGTTAAAATTTTAATAAAAAATTCCATTATGATAGAAGAAGGTGAACAACAGTCTTTTCTAAAAATGAGAAAGATATGAATTTATACTGATTTTAGAATTGTTATACAACTTTCAATAAAAAATAATGAACTTTCAGTAGTAGGTTTATTTATGGTTAAAAATCTTTTCATAGATGGCTCAAAATTACATTTCAAAACATAACATGTACAAAATATTCTAGGCATTTAACTTTAGCACCCCATAGACACACACTGCGTAACATCCTGCAATACATTCATATTGCATGAGCTTATGCAGTATGTATCTATGGGTTGCTTTAGGTCTCTGGAAGAGAATTTAATATCAAATTAAAAAATTGTTGAAATAATGTTATTACGTTCTTCCTATAAATTTATTTTCTATAAAATAATCTAATCTACAGCCAACGAGGCAGACAGACAGAAGGATTTGAAAAGTGATTCTAAGTTTTCTTTCAGCAGAATTGCATAACTTCCCAACCACTGCTGGTATAAGTATTCATCGAATCCGTCAAATGCTAATAATTTCAGTTATTGCTTCTAGATAATCAAAATAATTATTTTTTCATTTCATTTTCATTGAAAACAGTCGCCCAAGGAAAAATTTAATTTTTCTATATAACTAATAAAATAGTATATTCGCTGCTATACTCGATTCTTAATTCCAAAATTTGAGCATTATGTCTTAAAAAATATAATAATATATATAAAAATTTTTTCAAGTAAATTGTTTTTGTTTTTCAATAATTTGTATGGACATTTTTTCAAAGTATATTCGCTGTATATTCGCTGCTACACTCGATTCTTAATTCCAAAATTTGAGCCTTATTTCCTAAAACAAATCCATTTACTTTAAAAAATTTTTCAAGTAAATTGCTTTCGTATTTCAAAAATTTGTATGGAAATTTTTTCAAAGTGTGGTGAATGGAGCAATTATGAATGAATGATATATCATATAATTAAAATTAATACAGCGATCTAAGCAATTCATTACTCAATTTCTAATTTTAATTTTAATAAAATAAAACAAACAATGTAATATAAATTATACTAATATAATATAAATTATTTAACACAAATGGATTTAACAAAATATTTAATTGAAAAATAAAAAATATTAAAAATAAAATACTTAAACATTTCTCACACCAATCCCATACACCATCACTTATTCACTTGCCTTTATTTTTGTTGTTAGTAAATGTTAATTTATATATTTTTGTTAGAAAAAGGTATTATTATCCTGCCTTTTGCAAAGTATGCTAAATAAAATGAATTATATAACAAAATTTCTATTAATATTAAACAAATAATATGCATTATTATTAATAATATTAATAAACAAATTAATTTAAAAGTAAATATTTTATTTATACCTAAAAAAAAAAATTAAACACAAAATAACACATTTAATATTAAATCCAAAAATATTAATGTGTTTATGTGTTAATGTTAAAACTTAAAAAAATAAATAAATAAAACAAAATATTACATACATATATTGTACTATTCTTATTATTGTTTGTATTATATTCTAAACATACTACAACTATCATAAGATGTGCTTATTTATTGCTGTTTCCATTACTCAATTTCTTTTTACAGAACTGAAAAATCAAATAGAAACGCAAGTAAATGAGCTAAAAACCCAAATAGAGGGAAAATGCGTCATGCAGTGATATGTCAACATAATAAATATTTATATATACATATATAAATAAAGAAATAATATAATCTAATAAAAAAAACAAAAAATATATATATAAAATTTATATTAATAACAAAATCTAATAATAAAGAGAAGAAACAAATTAACAAATAAATAAAAATAATTAAAATAAATAATTTCAATAATATTTATAACAAAAGAAATTTAATAATAATGAAACTTTAATATTATAAAAAAATAAAAATAATAATAAAATTGCGGATTATATATACACAAAAGATATATATATATATAAAAAATATATGGAAGTAAAACTGCTGAATTGCATGAAAACCAAATAAGGCTACATATATATAACAAATAAATAAAACACTTTACATAAACCAACAAATAATAAATTATAAAAAAAATATATATATATACATATACAATAGTCTATACAAAACATTAACAAAAAAGAAATATTATATATATACAAAAACAAATCTATATATATATATGGACATTTATGTATAGCATATGTATATAAACAGGTATATATATACATACAAAACCGATAAAGAAAAATCCATTAACAACATCAGCACTACTACTACAACAACAATACTTACTTATTATTGGTAAACCAACAAATATATAAATATATATTTAAACTTTCAACTTTTATCTTAAAATAATAACAACTGGATATTTAACCCCCAAAATAACAAAAATAAAATAATTATAATAACTGCATTATTATAAATTAACAAAAATTTAATAAAATAGTAACAAATCTTAATAAACTACGTTTAGTCAAATTTAACTTAACCTCCTAAAAAAAGCAAAAACGAAACCAAAAAGCTGGCTAACCTTATGCATCTTACAAACAACAACTACTACCACCATCAACACCACTACTACTACAACTTAATACAACTTTAAATTTATACAAAGATACTTAAAAAAAATACCAAAACCGGAAACAATTATGTTACTCTACAAAGCAAACTTTATTTATATAAACAATTTTAAAAAACCGTTAAATTTAATTGGCTCTCTTAAATAAAACATATACTCTCTTTCACTATTACTTGCTTATTAGTAAAATAATAACAGAAATTTGAACTTTTCACTCTAACAACTAAATGAAATCTCTATAATAATAAAAACAACATAACATAACAACAACAGCTGCTGCTTAAATATGTGCTCTCTTTCTCTCTCTCTCACAAACTTTCTTTTAAACGAAAAGCTCTTTTTGAAACCATATATTTAAAGAAATAATAATAATAAACTTTAAACAGGTCCGTTATTTTGAAATAATTTATAAAAAATAGTAAACAAAACAGAAGCACTGCGTTTAAGTAAAGTCATTAAAATAATAATTAAAAAGAATAATAATAATAATTTATAAAATTAATAAAGCCTTTAAATTAAAATTTAGATGAAATTTATGAAAATCATTTAAACAAACATAATTTAATAATATAACAAACTCTTAACAAAAACAACGTTTAAGTAATTTAGAAGAAAACCAAACCAAAATCTTTATGAAATAAATTTATTAATACAGATGAACAATTTTTAGTAAAACATAATATAAAGCATTACTTAGGCTGTTAACAAAATAAAATAAAAATAAAAATTTGAAAATTTAACATGAAAATTAATTTAATTAAATTTATAATTGCAAAAACAAAAAAAAAAAAAAATATTACTGAAACATAGTTAAGTTAAATTAACTTAAATTCTCATTTAAAAAAAAAAGAAAATTTTTCAATTGAAAACAGCTGCTAATCTGTTAATTACTCTAAATATTAATTATGGTTTTATTATTTCCTTTTGTTTTCTTTTTATCTAACTATTCTATTTAACTTTCTTTTATAAAAAAAGGAAACTATATAAACTTTTTTCTCTCTCTTCTTCCTTTGTTTTTTTGTACTCTGAGATATGAAATTTTTTTTAACAAAAACTTAATCTTTGGTATTGATGATTTTAATAAAAATGTAAGTAAAATAATATTTTTATTTATAAATACTTTATAACATGCTATTGTTAAAGAAAAAAAAAGCTTATTATATTTTAGCAATTTTCTTTTTATTATTGTTTATATTTTAAATAATTATTTTTTTTTTTTACAAAAAAACAAAATATTTATATCATTACATATCAGATTTTTAAATTCCAATTTGGTACAAACTTTATGGTAAAATAAATTAAATTCTCTAAAAATTTTTAAATATTATTGTATAATTTTTTTTTATTAAGCTAAATAGTCTTCTCTCCGTACTACAAAAGATATTAATAGAAAATATGTCTTCTTTATTTGTCACTTGTATAATTTGCTAAAAATTTTATAAATTATTGTTATATCTTCTGGAGAATCATTACAAATACCAGCTGCATTGTGTTTTCTTATTATATATTTAAAATTATGGTAAATTTTCTATAAATTGAGATCAGTAATATATTTGAAGAACTAAATTAAATATTTTTTTACATCAGTTAGGGATGGCTATAACTGGTTTCTTCCTTATCAACTGGTGGGTGTACAACTGTCATAATATCCTAGGATTGCTCAGCAAAAATTAAGAAATAAGTTCACATGATCAGACTAGGAACCTCCGATTCCATTTTAAATCACTATTGTTGAAATTGCTTAGATGAGCAAGAGAAAGAAACAATAGAGCATCTTCTATGTTATTGTTCTGTTCTTGCATATATATAGACAACATTTGTTGTCTGATATCTCTGTAATTTTATTTAAAAACATTAAATTTATAATTTTGAACATATAAATAATTGATGCAATTACGAAAGTTATTGACTCTAGATTTTTTGCGGCACTTCATGATCACATTCACTTTAATTATTAAAAGAATTAAAATATGTTTTGAATAACTTATATATTTAACAAATCGTTTAATTGATCTTATGATTTTCACATATAGAAACATTAAAAATAATATATAAATTATTAAACAATTATTTATGAAAAAATTTATTTTCAACTATTTAATTTAGAATATTAATTCCAAACTTTAAATATATTAATGTTTATTATTCATTGGCTTCTAGAAACTTCATAATACGAATGGACAAATTTCAATTACAAAGCTGTTTTATCATTCAATACTTATTTTTGAATTAAAAAAATAATTCCCACATTTATTTTCCTATTTTTTTTAGAAAGTTCTAATTTTTCAGTTTCACATACATACAGATTCCAAAGAATGTAATGCAATACTCTTTTTATCCTACTGGCTTCCAAAAGCTTTGTAGAAGCTTCATTACTTCTCGTACTTTCTGTAATTTTCTTATAACTTTTGCCATTTTGTTTAGAAAGTATCTTTTATACTAGTTTTGAAGGGAAACAAAAATTTACATGTTTAGAATACAGATTCAAAAAAAAAAAAAAACTTGTTCTATTTTAAAATCCGAAAATTAAAATGGTATATTTTTTATTCTACTGGCTTCTAAAAATTTGATATTAAATCGAAACTAGTTCCACACAATTTAGAGAAAAATAAAACATTTTCCTAAATAAATCTTAAATATCTTTACTCTTATTTTTCTTTATATCGTTCTCTTATATTATCTCTTCTCTTTACTCGCCTATAGTACACTGTAAGAAATACATTCATGCAAAACTTCTCACAGAACACAAACTTATGTTAGTATATCAACATTTGTAAATAAATATATATGAAAAATAAAATCTACCACAAAAAATAATTCTCTTAACTTGAGAAATATTTACAAATAGCTAAAGCAGATTTGTGATAAGAAAATAGTTACCCAAAATCCCATAATAAATCCAGAAACAAATATATAATTTCGTAAAGATCTTAAACAATATGTATGTAGTATCTTTAGTTAAATAAAAAAATAAAATGCGTGCAAAATAAGCTGTGATAGTTTTATAAAGTTGCCCATAGCAAAACAACATAAGTGAATAATTGCACTTTAGATAAAATTAAAAAAACAACAGCATGTGTTAATAAAAAATGCACTTAGAAAAATTAATAGCAAGTATAAGTTGCAATTAAGAAAACAGAGCTTAAGACACAAATTAAAATTTATCTACGAATAAAAGCTTTTAAAAATAAAGGATTAATATTTAATTCTTTGAAATAAAAGCTTTATGAATAGGTAAATTAATTTTTACAAAGTCTTATGTTTATAAGAGAATTTAATATAATTTTATAAATAAATTTTATTAAACAAACATTTTTGTATATAAAAAGCATGATGTTTTATTTATTGTTATAATTTTTTTTATTTACAAAGTTTTCATATTGTTTTTCATATTTATTTTTTCAATTTTATTTTAATTTTTATATTTTAAAAATTAAAAAATGTCATTGTATGTATTTATATATATTTAATAATATAAATATTTTATAAATTTATTTATAATGCTGTTTTCTTTATCTTAAAACTCAACTATTTTAATCTCTTATTTCCTTTCTTTCTCTTTCTCTTTTAAAACTAAACTTACTCTCTCTTGATGTGTGTGTATGTATGTGTATATCTATTTATATATTTATAAAACTATCAATACTACAACTACAATATACACTTACCACATTTAAACGATCAATCATCACCAAAATTAAAAAAAAAAAAAAACAACAACAACAGCTGATTTTTACAGTGTACTTATAAAAGCTCTCTTTGTCTCTGTGAATACATTATAATACCTTAAGGATCTCAATATAATTAATTTAATGATTCTCTTAAAATATTTTTATTTATTTTTTTTTTTTTTATTATTAAAAAAACTTGTATTTTTACTATTTTCATATCAATTAATGTACAAATTATTAAAAAAAAAGTATACATAATTAAATACTAGATAAATTTATTTATTGTTAAGTAATCTACCAGATACAGCAGCTTTTAAATTTAGGTTATCTTCTTTTTTGTTATGAAATTATTCTTAGTTAAATTAATTTCAGTTTAAAGAAATATAATTTTTGTTAAAATAATTTTATTTAAATACAATTTTGTTAGCCAAAAGAAAAACAAATTGGTTGTTAATTATATATTAAAAAAAAAATAAATAATTATTATTTTGTTATTAAATCTACATTTGTATAGTAATAAAAATAGCTAAAGCCATTAAGTTAAAAAAAAATGCCGAACAAAAGACGATCATTTAGAAAGAGTTGTGCAAAAGCTTTGGATATATATAATTAAAATTCTTTTAACTTTTTGTAAATAAAAATTCTTAATATGTGGTAGTGTAATATAACTCTTAAGCCACTCTTAAGATCCTGTTTTCATTTCTCTTTCTCTCTCTCTCTGTCTCACTTTCTTTTTTCTTAAAAAAAAATAAATAAATAAAACTATAACTTTGTTAACTCTTACTCTGGATTTCAGTTAAGCTTTGGAAGTGTTTATGTTTTTGTTGTTACAAAAAAAGCTTAATTAAGTTTATTATTTAGAGTTAAAAGGTTCTCAAATTTAAACTGCCTTGACTGGTTTTTCTTTAAGAAAAATATAGTCTTAAAAAATCTGAGAACTAGCAGTAAACAACACTGCTAAAAAGAGTTTCAATAATTTTTGTATAATAAAACAAGACAAATTTATGCTCTCTCATCTTAGAAACTAATTTCTCACACTCTTTTCTACAGTAATAAAAACAAAAAAATGATTTAAAAACTATTAAACTATTGAAATAAAATGGCTCTAGTTATTAGGTTTTCTTGCTTAAATTAGATAATTACAAAATTGATAACAGCTAAAGGGTTGCCAATATATAGTCAAACAGTTTTATAAGATCTTCAGAAAACAAAGACTAAAATAATAAGTTTAAAGAAAAGAGTTCTTTTCTAAACAAAACAATTTTCAGGGCATTCCCCTTATAAAACGTTAAGCTTTTAATGTTTTCTTAAAAATTCTGTAAGCCAGCTGGTAACCCTTTCTTAACATAAAACTAACAGCTTTCTCTATCTCTCTCTTACATACATAATGTTCTTTATAAACAATTATAATAATGACAGTTATTTGTTGATTTCCAGTTAATTCTCTTTATTATTATAATATTGTTATTAGGTTTTCTCTAATTATTTCACAATTTCTCCTGTTAATAAAAACAACTAAAGATCTCTTTTAAAATCTACTTATGACTCTCTCTTATTAGCATAATTAAGTATCTTTTTTCTTTTATTTTTCCCCTCTATTATGATAGAAAATAATAAAGAACTTTAGCAATAAATATTATATTTAAAAATAATAATATAATTATAATTAAAAAAATAAAACAAGCAACCCATGTTCTAAAAACAAAAAACAAAAACAATGTTTTCATATTGTATAAAAAAAATATTAACAAAATATTTAAAATTTGATTTAAAAAAAATATTTTTCTTTTTTAGTTTAATTTTCTAAATTTGAAACAAAAATTATTATATATTATTGGTTTAAAAAATAAAAAATTAATTATTTTTAAAATTTTAGAGAGAAGAGAAAAATTATATATACATTTATTAACAAAACAAATTATAGGGATTTAATAATACAACAAACAAAACAAATTGAAATATATTTAAAAAATTCAAGTAAAAACTAAAGAAAAACAGAAACAACAAATGAAATAACATTTAAAACATTTATTAACAGAAAAAAAAAAATAAAATAAAAATAAAACACAAAAAAACAATACCAACAAAACAAACAAAAAAAATAATTATGTTCATGTAAAAGTTATATACAAAACAAATAAAAAAATTATAATGTTGAATAATTATTGTTACTTTGAAAATTAAAAAAAAAAATAAAAAATTGAAATAAAAAAAAATAAATTCAATAAAAATTATTATATAAACTAAAAAATAATCAATGTTTTTTATTTTGAATGTATTTTAGAAGTTTTCTCTTTCCAAACTAACTCTAACTCTTCCTTTCTCTGCAAACTTTACAAAATAAAAGGAAAAAACTCTCCCTCTCTCTCTTACTTTAGCAAAACAACAACAGTATCAAAGGCAAACTAAATCAGACAATTTAAAGGATCTTTCTTTACTTTTTATTTCTCTTAATACAACACAGCAACAAGAACAACTACAATTACATAACTATGTGTACTCAATGTCCTTAAGAAAAACAACATATTATTAATAACTGTTAAAAAAAAATTTAATGTATGTTTGTATGTGTGTCTACAAATCTTTTAATTAGTTTATACGTATGTATGTGTATATTCTTGTCTACATTTAAACATAAAACACTTTGATGTTTTCATTAAATGGTTTTGTTTTTCACGGTAAGTTTATATCTTCTTTTTTTTTTTCTTTCTCTGTATGTTGCCCACATATAATTTCAGGTGGTTGTGGTTGGATTTGGAACATTTGTAAATAATTTTCATATGAAACACACAACACATTCATTTGTAGTGAGTGGTATGTATGTAGAAAAAAAATAAAATAATTGTTATATTAATTTTTATTTTTATTACTGTTTGTAAAAGTCTTAACACAAAGAAAATTATAATTTGTTTAGAATATACAATTGACAAATTGTAGCGGGAAATTGATTTTTCTTTTTGTATCTTCCCGTTTGTTTTAATAGTGGACATTCTGATGAACCTCAAATTACTCTTATACCAAAGAAAAAAAACAATAACAGTGCGACGTAATCGAATATTTTTAGGTATGACTTTACCATTTAATCGACCGTGGTCCGAAGAACGGAGAACTATGTACCTGTTTCACGATGTCGATCGAAAAATACGTTCGACAAAATGAATAGGATATGATATTTTTAATTTTAATAATTCTATCGGTGATTTAGATATCCTTTTGAAATTTCGATGCAATATACACAAGCTAGTTCGAAAAATTTAATAATTATAAAAAACAAACTTTTTTCAGAAACAGATTTCTTTTACTGAAATCCTCATTCTGTCGAGAACTGTCCCTGAAAAAATTCTTTTTAGGGCTTTACTTTTCAAATGAGGATATTTAATTAAACAAATTTTAGGAAGAACCAAATTAACAAAATTAATATAAAAAAATTAAAATTGACAATAATTGGATATGAGTAGTGGAGAGACCATTTTCCATATTTACCTTACATGCGATAAGATTTATTTTAAAAATAAAGGTATATAAACCAGAAAAAACAATTTTTGTTTTTGGAAAAAATATTAATTTTGTTCCAACTTTAGATAAATATAATTCTTTATATATAAGTATAATATAATCTTTTTACATATTATTTAGAATTTTGAAGGAAAACTAAAGGATTTACTCTATTGTTTTAAATATTTCGATGTATCTTAGATTACCCCATTTGTGTACATTTTTTCAGCCCAAATTATATGCCATAAAAATGGCAGAGAAGCATATTCAAGAGTTTCAATTCTGCGTTTCGAACATTATTATAATATGCAGATATCTTTGCCACAATCAAGGCTCTGAATTCTCCCACCAAAAAATCGAAAAGTGTTAAAGGCTATATATGCTCTTTAACTCAGCTAAGATACATCCGGGTGAAGCTTATTTGGGTTCTGGGCCATACAGGTATACGAGGTAACGAAATGGCCGATGAGTGCGCAGTCAATGCATCTTCTTTAAACGAGACAATAGCTTACGAAGACATTCTAACTTCCTACGTTGCTGCATCCAATACTTTTCATGAATGGTTGGAGAATCAAATAGAATTAAGATGGTCCTCAATCATCAATTGTAGACTCGCAAGTATTCTCTGGCCACTCCGGTCACGAAGTAGAACTACTCATCAACAAGGCCTTTTGTATGTAGGTACCTATTATCACAGGACACTGTATAATCGGGCGTACTTCAGAAGATATAGGCTAACCAGGGAATAGCTTTTGTAGAAATTGCCTAGATGAAAGAGAAGAAGACTCCTCAGAACATTTCTTACATAAACAATTTGATACATAATTAGAAGGCAATGCTTATCAGTTTGCTAATTCCGTATAAAAGCCATAAATTAATAAAAAATATTTTTTTAAAAATTGTTTTGAAAAGTCCACAAGAGATTTACAGTCCACAATATTTTGATAAGAACATTTTAAAACAAGATTTTGTTTTAAAAAGTAACACTATTTTTTCCTAATGAGTACTTCATGGTGCTCAATATGTTTTAAAACAAATTATTAGATATTTTCAAATTATATTGTGCCACCTCTAAGCTTTTACTCTAGGAAATGTATTAAAATATTTAGAGACTAGACAGTGATGTAGATGATTTTTTCCTGAACTCATTGTTTGTACTTATAATACTGGAGCGATTTTTAGCTGATGTATGACAATCGTTTAAAATTACGTTTCCGCTTTTACAGTTTGGTTTACTCCATGGATTTACCGGAGCGTATTTACTATAAACCAAATTTTTTCAAGGCTTGTTAAGTTTTTGTTAAGTATCTCTCGAATAGAAGATATTAGAATTCTTTATATCCTCTGAATGCCAAAAAATTTTGATTTTTAAATTGAAAAATGGGAAATGCTTTTTGTGCTCTTTTCTGAAAGGTGTCACAAACAAGAATATGTTTTTCAAAATGGAACAAAATTTCTGCGACATTGGGTTTCTTAGTCAATTCGGACACACGGTATTCACAAGTATTAAGTCTCTTATTATGTCTAGTTTCCGCGACTTGTAAA